>JAMKCH010084934.1:0-41572 GCA_023653785.1 Ophioderma brevispina | reverse complement strand
CATCTGGTCTTACATCTCAATATCGCTACTATCAACTCTCGTAACTGATTGAGATCTAAATGTTCTTATGTCAATTGGTCTAATATTCCATTTTGGTCTAATATCATATGGTATAATAACATTGGTCTAATACCCATTTGGTTTAATTATCATTTGGTCTAATGTCAATCTGTCCAAATACCAAATAGATGAACCAGGTGGACATTAGGCATAATGGATATTAGACCAAGAAGATATTAGACCAAATGGAATAGTGGACAAAAATGGATTATGGACCACATGGATAAGACCAGAAGGAAATTAGGACAAAAGGGGTATTAGATCCAATGGTTATAAGAACCAAATGGAGATAGACCAAAATGAATAGTAGACCAAGATGGCTTTAGACCAAAGTGGGAATTAGACCACATGGTTTGTTTGTGATTATTAGACCAAATGGTAGTAGACAAAATGGGCATTGGACCAGGATGCAATTTAGATCAAATGGATAGTAACATTTGTTTGTTAGATAAATTGGGAGTTAGACTGAATGGTTATTAGATTAGATTGGTATTAGACAATATGGGTTTGGACCAATTTGAAGGAAAAAAGGACAAATGGCTATGAACCAAATGGGAATTAGACCAATGCAATAACCATTTTGATTTGCTTATTTTCAATTAAAAAAAAAACATTGGATTTTTTTCTTTTTTTTAATTTGCTCCTATACGAAATTAGAAATTTCACCAATTTTTGTACCAAAGAAACATTTCTCAGCTCTTAATCTTTCAGATGGGGATTTGTGATGGGAAGCTTTACATCAGGGAAAAATCAGTATTTTCAATTTTTAGGGGCACCTGATAAATGGTAGTGAAACTGTTTGCGTTGCACCTTTAAACAATGTTGTGTCAAGACAGTTTTGGGGAAAGGAACCATGTCTAAGGGGTCTCATGAAAAGATACCCATGGTACTTAAAACTTTGTCATGGAAAAAACTTCTGACTGGAAGCAGATAATATCTTAAATGTTATCTAATGGTGAGACCCCCCCCAACACACACACACAGGGAATGGAATTTAGCACTGGGCTGACTAGCCTAGCCAGACACTCATTTGTAGTTCGTTCATGCTGGCGGTAAAAAAATGGTACGCTAGGTCTATGACCTTGCTGACAGACACTTGCTTGCAAGTTCAGTTGATATGAGAGCGGTTACTGGCATGCACAAGCGAAAAACACATAAAGTGAATCTGGCAGCACTAAGGCGAGTCCGAGGTTGCTCTGACTAGACATCCATATTGGGTTTTTGAGGTCGTGTACTAGGTCAGAGGGGTCCATCACGCATTTAAAAAACTGGCATATTTACTACCTTTGACTTAAAATATATATCAAATGTAACGACGATCTTAGTTGTAATCGGTTTTTGGGTGTGCATTTATGTAGGGTATTAACGAGGATGTTTGGCGCGCATCAAAAATGGCAGCAAAATTGAAGAAAATTGAAGGCACTGAAGTACACTAAAATTTGCCCTTATTACAATTTTTCTACATCGAAACCGGCCAAAGAAGAAAACGTTTCATAATACCTCAGTATTGCTTATTTTTGTCTCATAATAATTAATTATTCGGATAAATACACCAGGGAATCTGAAGATACCAATAGAGGTCGGTAAGGGAGTAATGTTAGAACTTTTTTTACCGACAGGTTTTGCGTCGGAAAACCCGCGGGGCATGATCTAGAACTTAGTCTATAGCCCCGGCTTCGCCCCCCGGCTATGTCCAGCTACACTAAGGGCATTGCCTGCATTGATGATTGCCATTCCAAGCGCCGCCCGTCGCTAAGCCTTCGTAATTATGCTTTTACATCAATCTCTGAAAACAAATCCAGGCGTTACTATCTACTACTTTGTCGACAGTTTTTGGCCGGCAGTATGGTCCTGTTTCAGTTTAAATGGTTTATTTGTTTATGATTGTTCGCAGTCATACCACGGGCTTTCTCCACGACGACCTTGTAAAACTTGTGACGATGTGTCACTTGGGGGCGCTGTTGTGTAATACTAAATTCGAGAAGAAGAAAAAAAAACAAATTTTTAAAGAGTAGTAAACTACAAAGTTTTCATTTTAAACCAATTTTACAAATTCAATGCAGTTTTTTTTCGTCATAGCATTGTTTATTTGGTGCAAAACTCTAACTAAAATCAAATTGGCACAAATCTAATGTGGAAAAAAATCCCTGATAGTGATAGTGGCTTTAAATATGTCGAGAGCGACTGCACGCCGTTTAACCTCGGGGAATCATTCCCAGTGTTTGTTTTGGGCGGCACGCAGAAAGAAAGTTCTATCACCATAGGATTTGTGGATGAATTACGCACTACTACCAGCCGGCGCTATGGATGGACCCTCAGTGATCTGACGGGAGGTAGACGCGAATCATGTGCAGATCAAAAACATGGGATTTATCGTGAAGAGCTTTATATGTGAGGATCAAAAATCTAATGAAACTCTCTCACTAATCGGGAGCCAATGGAGCTCTTCTAGGCTTGGGGGGTGGTGTTGATCGCGTCAGTGGAACACGCCTAAATGCCCCTTCCACTATAAACCTTCCCTTATACAGCCTAAAATTAAATTTATAGATGTCTGCTAGAGGCGCTGATGTAAATGTAATACCAGGTCAAACAGTGCTCTCTTGGGAGGCAACCAGGCAAGCAGGAAACCTTCCCTTTCGTCTTAGTACTATTCTTCCTACCAGAGAGAGAGAGAGAGGTATCGGAATCATGAAATAAGACCAATCTCAACAATCAAGAAATCAAGCAAGCAAACGAACTAAGCAATATCAAATTGAAACGTAGTCAAGTCAGAACAAGACGGCCTATACACAAGAAACATAGGGAGTACATAATTCCAAAACTCAACTACCAATATAACCTTAAACAAGAACCAAGTGCAGCTTTGGAATTATTTAAATCAACAATTGGGTCTAATGATGATGGTTCCTTTAATGAAATATGACGTTATCAACAAAGGAATTCGGAAAAAAGAACGAAATGGGACCAAGTTGCCAATGGGGCAGACGCACTGAGTATACTTGGTGCGATTTTAAGATTATTACTTTATATGGCTCGTATACTCTTTTTAATACTTGGTTTGTTTGTTTTTTTTACGTTGCCAACGTTTTTGGTAGTATTATCACGCAGACGCCAAAATGGCACAGCATGCACTTCTTATAAAATCCACGGTTATAGCCGTGAAAAAATTTCAGTCCTCTGAAGATATTTTGGCCGCAGGTCAAGACGACGGGGTTTTCCCTCGACAACACTAATATTTTGCAGCACTATAATCCAAGAGTAGCACCAAACACCAAAAGTCTGCACCAAAAGTCCACAGTTCAGCTTTCAATCTCCAAGATAATAAATCATGGCTCTATGTACTTCACCGGTCTATACCATTACTGAGATCAAAACTATCTAGCTATAACTATACTATCGTAGATTTCAAAAATAAGTGAGACCTCATTAAAAGTTTTAGGTCTGTCCATCACCGTGAGGTAAGCGGAATTTTTTTTTTATGGCCACATGTAAAAAAAGGTTATGGGTACTATCTATGTGTATACTGTAGCTAGTAATAATGTTGCCAGCCCAAAAATTAATTATTTCACATCTTAGATAGCTTGGATGTTTCAATTGAAGTATCAAATGAAAAAACTAGTATAGTTTTTATTTCATTAAACTTGTTAATTGGGCATAACTTACCTTGACACTGCAACATACCATTCGTTATCACAGCATTGGAGAAATTAATGCATTCTTATAATCAGATGCACACATAAACAACTAATTTTATTTGGTCATCCAAAAATTGGCCAACCTTGTATCATATATTAACCACTTGTTTTCTGAATACAAAAAAAAAAACATCAGTTTTCCAGTAAGAGGCCGATTCTGTACAGGACCTTTGTACCATGGTCACAATATCTTTTGTAATGGCAACAAGCCTAGTCACTGCATGGCCGGGGATTGAACCCCATATTAATATCATACGCGTCCGAATGGTGGCAAGGAAGCCACGTAATTGTGACATCTACTATAGCTTCCTGGCTACTGACACATTTTAACCCCTGGCCAAGTTCTCCTCATACACACAATATGACAACTCGTATTTTCTACTAGCATCTTAAAATATATAGTACAGATACCACATCATCAGACATAACATGCCTAACACTAGCTGACAAATGGGTCGCACGTAAATGACATCAGCTGCATTGCATCATCGTACATAAATGACAAACGGAACTCTAATTTTTGCAATCAGTTTTGATCTCAATTCATAAACAAGTTGACTAATGTTCTATATTTAGCATTTTGAGGAATTCTGTTCACCTCTTGCACAATCTCTCCTGTAAATAACATCTGGTCTTCCATACTGGAATTCCATTATAAACAAAGTACTTTTCCCCGTGAGAAATCCTTTTCTCAAGTAAAATAGAGAAATAAAATAATATTTGTTATCACAAAATGGAGGCTAATGTTACACTTGTTCATATATTAATCACTGTATGAAATAGCTAAGCTGAAATCGATGTCCGTGGAATAGAAAATCACAACATTGTTATAAAATTCCGGAGCCGGATTTTTTTGTTATACACAGTATCCTATGGAACTGTTTAACTGTACATAAATGTTTACTGCATAAAAACAACAATCTGATTAATCTCAAAGTTTGTAATTGAGCATTTTAGGTGACTTAGTTCCAGTGGACTGTTTAATTGAAATACACACCAAAAATGTATTTCGAAATCTCTGAGTCAGCCTTTAAGGAGTTTGACGTGTGATTTGTGTACGCGCAAGCTGCTTTACACCTTCAGCATTCTGTTTAGAGCCCAGTCATGGACAAATGGAAGAATTTTAGTTTTTGAGCTGCGAAGGTATCATGCGTAGATACCGCGAATAACTGTGCGCTTGTTTGCGTTTATTAAAATCGCGCATCTCTATGCCTGTGTTCCTGCTTTGCTGCATGCCGAATGTGGCGCGCATTATTCTTGCCGCCCAACAAGACACCCAATTTGAAAAAAGTGTCCAATTTCAGTGGTTTTCGGCGTGTAATGGAAAAAGTAAGTCGGTGACCCTTATTTTTTATTTCAAAATTTTGAAGAACGACATCGGGACCTCAACATATTTAGAAATTACAAAATTTTATCGAGAGGTTTTTATTTTGTAGGCGATCTAAACGTCAAATTTTGACTTTTACCATAGACTTGCGTGGTTTAAAAAGTGACAACATATCTTTTTTGTTTTGGCTATAGCTCAAAAACAAAGTCGGTGACCCCCATTTTTTATTTCAGATTCTTAATCAGCACCGTTGTAAATACCATATATGTGAATTCTGGAAAATGTTATCGAGTAGATCACTAACACGTCAAACTCATTAATTAGCAGACTTGGCGAGTCAACAGCAAAGATGAAGCCTATATCCTTTAAATGATACGAAACTTTTTGAAAGCCTCTGTTTTACCTGATGGATTTGTTATGTGCCATTCTCTATGGTTTATTTCAATGCAACACTATTTTATTCATGTAAACAATCTTGACAGATATGGACATATGTACGTCCAACCTGGTTGTTAAAATGGATTGTCCCCTATTTGAAGTCCATTTCCACATACAGTACCACAATACCACCGTGGCATCAAGAAAGGGATATATGATCTAATATTTAAACAGTGTTTTAGTACGATTAAATTCCATTTGGTGTCAAACGAGTCCAAAAAGTGCTTGGTGGATTTTAGAATTCCCCTCTGAAACGAACTCTTTTTACAGCTCTCTACATCACTTAGAATTAAACATTAGGTGTTTGCTTAATATTGGCCCGAAGTTTGGTTAATTTACTGAAAAACTCGATCCGCCTAATTATTATTCTTCAAAGCCGAAAAATGTTAATGATACAATTCAGTGTTCAAAAGTGTAACGCGAGTCAACGTAGAAACGGTACGCGAGTCACACACTACGACATGGTGATCATCCGGTTTCATTAAACTTCTGAACTCGGTTGCTCCTTTGCGGAGAAATGCTGGACATGTAAAAGTTTAAATATAACTTGTCTTTGGAGTAACTCGAGTCACGGTCATGATTTTGTTGATAAATATTATATTTAGTTTGCTCACAAATTTAATGTTTATGTGATGATCAATGGGTATATAATAGCTTGTACCGTACGTCCCTAAATGCATTTTTGCCACTTTTTTGTTTGTGTTTAGGGTAAATTGCGCTAGATCTCCAATAAAAATAACTCTACCTCCCTTTTTTTGCGGTTGGTAGTCATTTTCCGTCTTTGGACGTAAAGGATTAGGGCCTATAGGCACTATGTAGAGATCAGCCAGTACCTTGTTCATGCAGATGTATTTATTGACATTGAATACGCCATTTTTTGTCGAATTCTGACGTGAATAATTTACCCATAATGGTTGCCAAGAACATCATGCAATATTTGCGTAGCTTAACTTTATTTTGAAAGATATCATCCACTGTGACATACAATAGATAACCTTGAACAACATAACTTTAATATGTGTTTATGTCATGCGACATATATAGTATAATCATAAAATTTGTACACTTATAAAGCGATCTTATCAAGCTGCTGTACATAACTACCAACATAAAAAAATGCAGTTTCTTAATCTATAAAATTCATTGAAATATATACAATATAAATATAAACTAAATATAACCTAAGTTATTTCAACATTTAAATTATTAAAAAAGAAAGAGGTTCAGCATATGACAAATTTGCCACCCATACTAAATATGGGGATACACCCATACTAACTCATATGATGAGGTAAACATCACTTAAAGTATCACGTTCATTCACGCTGATAAAAAATATGACTTAGTCTAGTTTTTAAAAGTTGGAAACATTTGGTACTTGTCTAACATCCACCAGAGGCTGTTTCCCATACGGAGAGCTGCAATAGTAAAAGCCCGTTACCCATACATAGTCTTACTTTGTGGACCGCACTAGTAAGATGACCTTTCGACGATGATGGGGAGCAGAGAATACTTTGATTATAATCCGAAATAAGTTCCTCGAGGTACTTAGGAGCCATACCATTTCGTGTCTTATAATTATGTAATGAATACGATTTTGAAACGGATGCGGTCTTTAACGATAAATGAGACACATGGTTTTTCATGGATAAGGTTGAGTCAAGATAAACTCCCAGGTTGCGAACCGAGGTGGTTTATTTTACAGTTATGTTTCCAACTTGGAGATACGGAACAGAGTTTTATGTTGTGAGGGATCCAAAAACAATTAATTCAGTCCTGTCCATGTTGAGTTTTAATTTGTTTAATTTCATCCAGTCACTTATTTCTTCTTCAATACACAGTTGAAGGTGATGTAAGGCAGCATCTCTGTCACCAGCTTTCTTTGGAACATACGAACAGTAAATTTGTGAGTCATCTGCATATTCATGAAAAGTAACCTGTGTTTGCTTATAATTTGTCCAATAGAATGAATATAAGTGACAAATTGAAGGGGACCCATGATGGATCCTTGGGGGTCCCACCCATAAGCTGAATTTCATCTGACAAGGCATCATCAATGGCTGCTGCGGTTCTGAATATATGATTTTATCCAGGCAAGGGCGGAACCAGAAATACCCATTGAGACGACGAATGAGAGTTTCATGTTTGATGGTATCAAATGCGACTGTAAGATCTAACATAGCCATAAGAACAACTCTGGATTGATCAACTTCACGGAGTATATCACCCTTGACCTTTAAAGCAATAATAGCACATTTTTTTTGAAGAGCGCCCCCAATTTTCCAAAAAAAGGGAGATTTTTACACGATTGTATTGGTAACTGGCTAGTAGACTATACCTGTGAATGGTTAAGCTCGAACGAAGGAGTTTTGTAGTTAGAATAATTAATATCGGAGATCTCCGCTAATAATTCTAACGGTTGCTGGAAACGACCTTCCAATATGAAATAGCCGGAAAATAGGGCCATGTACGTATCTACGCTCATCTATTAGTTGTTTTATTGGTTCAAGCAAGTCAAGTTAGAGGTAATTTTCTTGAGATGGCATTATTTCACCATGGACGGTGAAATAATGCCATCTTAGCATTTCCAGCTCTGCCGTTAAAGGCTGACTCAGAGATTTCGAAATATAATTTTTGTGTGTAATAATTAGAAATAGTTGACTACAACTAAAGATAGCTACCCAAAATGTCCAATTCCAAAGTTTGAGATGAATCAGATTTTTCGGTTTGATGCAGTAGTAAACATTTCTGTATATAGTGTACAGTCCCAATTTTAGACCAAAACCGTGATTTTCCATATGAGGGACATCAATTTGAGCTTAGTTATTTCACACAGTGATTAGTATGTGAACAAGCATTTTGTTAATGCAAAAATACATGATTTGTCAGAAAATTAAGGGTGCCATCCATGGGAAATCTCTGAGTTAGCCTTTAAGTACAATCTGGGATGCCAATTCTAATTACAAAATCGCTTATTTTACGATAAATACGCATTGTTGAGCATTCTCGTTCGCAGGTATAGTTTCCTAGACAATTACCAACATAACTGTGCAAAGATATCAAATTTTGAAAATTGAAGGCGCTCTTCCAAAAATGTGCTGTTATTGCTTTAACCGGGTCGTCTCCGTGCTGTGCCCCTCCCGGTTAGCACTTTGAAACTGTTCGAATAGGGCATGCTTCACAAGATGATCTTTTAACTTGTTTGAAACAAAACTTTCAATACCATGACAAGAAATTGAATATTAGAAATTGGCCTGTAGTTGTTCAAAATATTTACATCACAACCAGACTTTTTCAACACAGGCAATATAACAGCGTGCTTGAAGGCATCAGGGAGGATACCATCATGCAATGAGGCATTAACCCTAACACAACTAAATCTGAGTGAGAAAAATGCACTAAAGTAGCGATGACGTCATCAAACCAAGACTCATATGGGCACGAAATCCCTGGCCGGGCCAGCGACACCGCCGTAGCGTGCTATCCCGGGTCATGGGACTGGGGCCCGAAGGGCCCTTGGTTTGAATCTCACCCGAATTTGCGACTTTTCTTGTTCCCCTCTTCCCTCACTCCTTCAGTCCCGACGTGGGGTTAGGGTTAACAACATTAGTAATGATGAGAAAACACACGTTTTGTTTTAGAATCCAGGTAGGTAGCGGATCAAGCATACGCGACTTGTTGGAAAGTTTACCTCAACTGATGCAGGATGAAAACAATTTAACATGTGTGTTATCTTCTGATGTTCACTATAAACAGCATCATAGTTGGAAACAGTGTTATCAAGCTCAGATGTTACTTTAGCAATCTTTGTCTCAAAAAAGGTTGCAAATTTGTTACTCAACTTAATAGCACAATCGTGAACAAGCAAGGACTTTTAGACCTATCAGTCAAACCATTTAGCTGTATTAAACATACTTGGAATTTGCCTCAGCAATCTTAGACTTGAAGTTACTAGTATCAGTCTTGGCTCTATGATCATCTGCATCGTCTGCACACTTTACGAGCCTTCCTTATTTCAACATTGTACCAAGGTAGACGGGTCGGGGTAATCTGAATATTCCGAAGGTTCGATATTCCGAATCTTAAAAAGGGTTCGCTATTCCGAATCTTAAAAAGGGTTCGCTATTCCGAATCTTAAAAAGGGTTCGCTATTCCGAATCTTAAAAAGGGTTCGCTATTCCGAATCTTAAAAAGGGTTCGCTATTCCGAATCTTAAAAAGGGTTCGCTATTCCGAATCTTAAAAAGGGTTCGCTATTCCGAATCTCAAAACGGTTCGTTATTCCGAATTTCAAAAGAGGTTTGCTATTATCCGAATTTTGTTTTTTCAACATTGGAGCAATGAATATGATTAATTATATAGCTGCTTTGAAGCCGATGATGCCAAGAAAAAAAGCTTCACTATTTATTATGAAGTATTTCTTAGTTTCACCATTTTTTTTTAAAAAAAACACAAACACTAAGTTTCTCTCTGTTTTGGGTGAAGATGACACCAATCAAATTCGTCACAAATGGTACACATGATTTTTTTTGGTAGGATAGATAAGGCCAAAAAAATTTGTTGATTGTCCTCATCCGACCGAACCCTAATTGTGAAAATCAGGAACATTTTTTTTTCCTCTTTACTGGCAAAATATACCGACCGGCCTAATTTTTGAAATTCCTAAAAAGTTTTTTTTTTTTTTCATTTTAAACTTTCATTTTCAAGTTCAACTTTCATTTAAATTTCTTAGCACGTTAGTTGGGTTTCATAATGTACAAAGATGCATTTTTGAGTAAGAATCAACTTGATTTTTTAGTGTTTGATTAACTTATTAATACAAACAAACATGTTTCAATACAGTTTGCTATTGATATTAAAAACTCTAAAAAGTCATCTATGGACAATCAAACAAATTTTTTTTTTGGCCTAACATCAAATAATGGTCGGCATTTTCCATTTTTATCATAACTTTGCAACCAGACAAGTTGAAAATACAAATAAAAGTGTTGAAACATATTGTTTTAAGGTACACAAAAAATCGAATAAAGTAATTATTTTGAAATTTCAAAACTGACAAGTACCCAAAAACCATGATTGGGTCCAAGATGTTTAAATTTATGTTTTAAGGCAAAAGAATCTGATATATGTCTGAAATAGCTTAAACATTTGTTCACTTAAAAACGATGCAAAATAAAAGTTTTCTTTACAAAATATCCATATAATTCATCATGCTCCAATGTGAAAAACAAAATTCGGAATAGCGAACCTCTTTTGAAATTAGGAATAACGAACACGGTATTTGGTTTCGGAAAACCGAACCTTTTTCAATATTCGGAATAACGAACCTTTTTTTAAGATTCGGAATTGCGAACCCTTTTTAAGATTCGGAATAGCGAACCCTTTTTAAGATTCGGAATAGCGAACTCTTTTTAAAATTCGGAATAGCGAACCCTTTTTAAGATTCGGAATAGCGAACTCTATTTTCGGAATACCGAACCTTTTTAAGGATTCGGAAAAGCGAATGCTAAAAACACGTGTTCGAAAAAACGAACCTTCGGAATAACGAACCTTCGGAACAATGAACCTTCGGAATAACAAGAAGACCCGGACGGCTACGGGTAGAAACACTTCTAGTTGTCACAGGAGCATATTTATCAAGAACAGATTTACAAATATTAGTGCATGGATTATCTCTTTCTTCCATGATCAGTGTAAGAATACACTGTATCATTGACAACATTGCATATCACAGATCTTTTCCTTAAGCTCATTAATAAAGGAAAGATCGTCAAGATCACTTGTTTTCAGCTTATTAGCAGCAGATGGTGAAATAAACATAATCACTATGCGGGAAACATGACCTCGTTTCCACAAAATGTATATGTGGAATGAAAAAGTTGTTAATGTGTTCTCACAAATGATGTCATTTTTAAAAGGTATTATCCTACAATTAAGGGACTATTTTAAGCAATTGTGCTTTTCATTTAACATTTTAGCCTGAAATTCAAGCTTTCATTTGCTTCAAGTTTGACTTAAAGTGGGAGTCTCGCAAGAAAATATATGAGGCCATGTACAAGCACATACTTAATGCAATCAAATCCACATACCTAAATAATCATTAGAAGTTTGAGTATTCTGTAATTTGAGCTAAAAATCGAAAGCTAGCTTATGTATTTTTCTTGCAGTTAATTTTACTTGTAATTTCACAACGGAATATGATGTCACTGCTACCGTTCACTAGGGCAATGACATCACAATACATAATAGATTTGAGCAGAATGGGATTAGAGGATGAATGGAAATCACTGTCCCAGTTAGATCAATTGCACAAAGTTATATTAATACTGACCAAGCTTTATTTGTTGGTGAAAATTTACTAGCACAAAAATAATCAGCCCCAGGTTATTTAAATTCCTCATGAAATGTTTGGTTGAAAATTTAAACTTTTAATGATTTTTAGGGATGGGGATATGATTGCATAAAGCATGTGCTTGCATATAGCCTCAATATACTTTTTTTGTGAGACCACCACTCTGACATTCTATTCCGAAGTTACGCAAAGTTTTGTCCAACAATGTTTGCACAAAAATTATGTATTTTATTGTATTGCATGGCCATTCTCAAACAGTTCTGATCAACTTTCTTGTGTAAATTGTACATGTTTTTGTAAAAAAACTATTCTAAATCTTCTGTTGTTTGTTTATGTAGCTATTTAACGTACCTTAACAAAGAAAGTAAAGAAAAAGAACATTAATTCATTGATTAATAATCATTAATTAAGCTAAAATTCACATTAATTTTACTTTAAAAGGTATTTTCTCAAATTGGCACTTTGATTTGACACACAATCTTAAACAAGACGAGTCCTTAAAAAGGACAATCTTCTGCATTTTAGTGCACAATTTGTGAAATGAAACAACAATTGAGTTTTGTAACACTATATTGTAATGAATACTATGCATGCAAGGCATCAATCATAATTATCAACCTTTATTGTGAAACAAAAGACATTCAGTTTCATGTTACTTTTTCTGATACATCTGGTATTATTTTGAAGTAGAAATCGCATTGCATGGAACACCAAGCTTCAGGTAACCATACTTCCCTTTTAAATGGAACTTCTTATCCAGTGCAAAGGCCAAATCACTATTGTGTAGTAATATCTGTCATACATTGCTGTACAAAAGTTGTGACTGTTTACCACACATGAAATATTAGTCTGCTTAATGAATAGTTCCATGCTATCAGTTTTAAAATATACATACAAACAATGTAATTCTGTACCACAATTGTATATTATAACATTGGAAGTATTATTTTGGATATAAATTGGCTAAAGAAGTCATTCTACAGTTTAATTTGTCAAGCAAAATTTTGCAATCTGACCCAACCAATCAGAAAAACTGTTACATAGCTACCTTACAAAGCTTGGTTAGGACTAGTCTCATTTAGTGCAAGCAGGGAATGTCACTATCACTAGTGGTGCAAGTAGGGTATGTATATCAATGACCATGGCCATGCATGGAAATATGAGACTCTTGAACTCAACAGCCAGTATC
Source organism: Ophioderma brevispina (assembly GCA_023653785.1). NCBI lineage: Eukaryota > Metazoa > Echinodermata > Ophiuroidea > Amphilepidida > Ophiodermatidae > Ophioderma > Ophioderma brevispina. The sequence continues at coordinate 28,512 of JAMKCH010084934.1, read as the reverse complement.
AGTAACAGTTGAGAAGTGTAAACAATGGATGGGCTGTATACACACAATAAGAACTGTGTCCCACTGCATGAGGGTTTGGTCAATTCAGGATTAATCTTCTGCCTGGCAGAAGAAAAAAAAAAACAGTTTCATTATTCCTCATGGATTTTCATCATTTTTTGTACGAAAGTAATCAGAATTTTTATAGCAATGATAACATGACATCCATAAAAATCCCTTTTTCCTACATTTCTAGGGCTTTAGCCCCTCTTTGCCTTAAAGCTGCTTAAAATCTCATAATTTAGGTTTGTGTAGGATGTCATTTTATTTGTTAAAAAATTCCAATTCTGAGAATGTCATTGGATATTAGCTGTTGAAAGCTTTAATTTGATATATAAGTGACCATGGCAAGTGCTATACTTACTGGGATATTTTTGTTTGAAGATCCCCTTGTTTTGGATTCGTTAGTTAATTATGTTAATTAGCTAGATGACAGAATGCATGAAAAAGCATGCAAATAATTAAACTGAACTCATTTTGAATAAAAACCCCTAATTTATGCGCAAAAACCCCTGTTTTTCCTAAATTTGGAAAATCTCGGGGGGCGGCTGCCCCCTGCCACCCCCTGGCGCCGCCCCTTGCTCAGAAAACTCAAGTTTTCAAAAGTCAATCTTAAATGAAAATTATACTCTCTAAATGTAAACGAGTGAAAATTTCACTCCTCAAAAGAGTGAAACTCTTGTAAACCACTCCAAAATGAGTGGTTTGTACTTAAAGAGTGAATTTCCACTCAAAAAGAGCCAAAAGCACTCCAAAAAGAGAGTTAAACGAAGGACAACGCTTTTGAGGAGTGAAACGAAGGATAACACGAAAACGAGTGGAAATCCACTCTTTTTGGAGTGATGTTCACTCTTTTTGAGTGGAAAATCGCTCTTTTTAAGTACTTGAGTGCTTTACAAGAGCAGAGTTTCACCTTTTCTCGCACCTTTTTGGGGAGTGAAATTTTCATTAGTTTACATTTTGAGTAAATATATCTATAAACCCAATTAGGTTGTTATATGGACTTCTGAACTGATACTAGAGCGCTTCAATAGCAGCTCTTTTAAACGGCAACGCCCTATTCCTGACGCATCTTATATTTGTTTTCTGACACATTTGTATTGTAACAGCATAACTCTTCATAGCCCTATCCTACTTGAACTTGCTAGCCATAAAAACTACAAACTAACCATAGCCCTAAATCCTGCGATCTTTTTTAAAGCTCCTATGTTGAACTCTGAAGTCCGGTCTATAGACAACATCATTTATTTAAATATCTGTCTTTAGGATTCCCAAAATGTGTTCTTCGTGAAGAAGGTTGGCACATCAGCTGTTTGTAGAACTGCATTCCATTTCTTGTTCCTACTAGTGGGTTGCGGATGACTGATTCGTGTCTGGATATTTCTGCGGCTTTCATGTCTCTTGATTGGTGCCTTCTCACTACTGCGCCCTTTGACGCTGACAGTATAATCCTCCTCGAGAGCATTATCAGGTATCTCAATGCCATCACCCCATTTCTTCAACTCTGGTTCTTTCGGAATTGCTTGAGCTCCAAGTTTAAGATCAGGATTCTTCACCTTATCCTCAAATTTTCCAACTAAATCGTACTTCGATTTGTTGATTTTCTGATTTTTCGGTGGCAAAATACGTTCACGTTTTTTCGGTTTTGGCGGGAGAACTGCTCTCGCGTTTTGCGTTGGAGGCTGCCAATAGCTGTTATTGTTCATCCAACCTTTCACATTGGTTTTCTTCACAACTTTATTGAAGACAGGTTTACCTTCTTGATCAACTTCATCACATTCAATACCCTTCCTCCATTTTGCCAGCTCTTTCTCTTTTGGCACAATCTTTCCGTCAATAGTGAGCGGCGATGGAATCTTTGTGGATCGGAACTGATTCGGTATACCATTGGTGTGTTCAGTCGATATCGGCGTAACCGGTTTTGGTTCTTCTTTTATAGGCTTTGGCTTAGGTCTTTCAAAACTTTTCGGTGGGGGTGGAAGCATTCGTCGTCCGCCTTTGCCACTTTCTAGTTTGCCTACCCAAGATGGTCGGTATTCTTTGCTTCCATAGACCCTCTCCCAAGCTTTGTCGAACGTGTCCCCCGTGTCTACATTGCTCACACCACGTAATTTGTCTTTAGCTTTTTCCACTGAGTCGTCGTCAAGCTCACTTGCACCAGGTTTTCTTCTGGAATTCGCCGCCATCTCTAACGTTGATAACTACGTTGTAATTGTGCCACAAATAAGGCTACAAAACGTTGGTAAAATATCAGTAGTACATATCCTTCAGAACACGCAATGCACATTTAAATTTAAAAGAGAATCGCCAGTGCAAATACATTGCAATGATGACGACTCACGAGCATTCTTTCCAAAGCCTGATGACGTATATAGAATAATAGTGTTAAAACATGTTCTAGCGGCCATCCTTAAAACAGTCGATATCTCAGAAGTGTCGCAATAGTGTGCAATATGCCACTTTGATTCTGCCACGTCTTCCAAGATAAGTATTATATCCACCCCTTGGCATTGTTTCAAACTGTTATTTTCGTCTAGGCAGACAGCTGAGTTTTTCAGTCAATGTGCGTCGAACAAAGCGAACCAAAAACAACTTAAGTTAATCATCATTTCTGACAAACAGGTTCGATATTTCTGTTGAATTTAATATTATTCCGTCTGTCATCAGAGATGGTTTTAAGGTGTGTACGTCTCACGTGTAGTCACTTGTCCGTGCAGTCTTTAAGTTCAAAGTAAATTAACATAACGAAGATTCACTTAATCTTTGCCCGGTTTGCGCGGCCGCGAGCAAGCCAGAGAGAGAGAGAGAGAGGGGAAATATGCAGTGTCGGATGCGATGATCGTCAAGGCATCGATCAGGAAGACGCTAAAACACATCGAGTTAGGTCGTCAAAAGATACTCATGCGAAGAAAAAAAATCCTCCTATTATTGTTATAATAGTAATATATATGTATTTTTATTTATTTAATTTTACATTAATACCGCACTTTAGATTACGTTTCAAAGACTTTCCCTGGGCATACTGCGTATGATTTTAAGGTGCGTCGTACTGCGTTATCATTACACTAATAGGTATGCGTCTAGCAACGTTGCGTGTGTTAGTTGCGTTGCACGTGAGTGCAGTCCCATTTTGCCGCATGTAGGTCATACAATGACCAATATCTTGAAAAATTAAGACCTATTTGAGAGTTTTTAATAAAATTTTATATGTAGACCATGTCATGCACATCTTAACCGGTTTAGAAATAACGGTTCACCTTAGACTTGGGACATTTCTTTTGTGCGCTTTGTAGAACTTTATTTCTTAATATCCGAAGAACATTTTTGGTTCTTACACTATTTTTGAGCTTCACAGAACCATTAAAAATATAATATAGTTCTAAAAAATCATAACTTTGTCTAAGACAGTATGAGAGGGTACTAAAAAGAGTCAAAATGGTAGATGTGATTTTTAAAGGAAATATTAGATGTGATTTTTTAAGGAACTAAATGGTTCTGGAAAACCTGAAATGTTTTTAAGGGCCCGGAAATGGTTCTCTGGAGCTATCTTTGGAGAGAATTCTGCATTTCAGAGTAATACAACGGCGATGCTGTTAGTAGAAGAACAGTAAGACCTTTCACTAAGTATCATCTTCCACATGTCCCGGAAAAACATCACGGGATCAAAAAAAATAAGTTTTTTCTCATTTTAAATTAGTTTAATAGGCTAATCCCTATTATGACAATAAAATAGTAATTTTTCCTTTGGATATGTAATATTCCAGCTAGTACATTGATATTTGCATTTGTAAGAACTTTTTATTCGTTATGTGCTTGATTTAATTTTGAAACTTTCCAAGAGCTGCAATAAGATTTGCCATCATTTGTGTTTGATAGATATCACACGCACACGCACAAAAATAACAACAAATTAATTTTTGTAATTTTTGTAAAATATAAACAAACAACGATCAAATCCAAAGTTTCACCCTTGCTTCGATTGAATTGTCGTTTTAATTGGAAAACATTTGGTGTGGGGGGGGGGCACTTCCATTTTGGAGGAGGCGCGAATGTAAGGCTGTTACGACCCCATTTTCAACATCGTCGCCACCAAGACCCATCCTTTTTTGGCAAACTTCCGTCACCAAATATTATTTTTTGAAATTGTTTTTTAAAAAATACCAAAGTCAATGTCCAAAATCGGCTAAAATTGAAGGTCCCTTGTAAAATGCAATTGTCATTGTTGGGGGTCACTGAAAACCAAACCTTCCAATAAAACAGTAGGGAGTTGGTTTTTTTTCAACTGATTACAATTAACGCCCAACATCATACTGCAGCTGTTCCTACGCAAGTTGATTACTTGTTAACACCTCATGAACAAATCGTTTAAAAATCGTACTTTCATTTTAACTTTATTTCTAACTCTTTTGTTTGGGGTATCTTTTCATTTATATTACACCAAGATAACGTACAAGTAACGTTTTGTTTTATGACGCATAACTAAATCGTACCAGGGGAATATATCATTCCGGATCCGATTATAAAAATAACTTACGGTCTTGTTGCTTTCCATATTTCATGTACATATTGGTTATGATTGACTACGACTCGGCTTAGGTACACAAGGCGATTTCCGTGTTTTCGTGTCTCCTATCACCAATAATGGCGCAAACATCTGTGTATTTACTTATACCTGTCTAGAGTAAGCTCGCTCATAGATTTTTTTCTCTCAATCTAACAAGACTTTTAAAGTCCTGCGTAGAATACGTGTATTTTAGGGAGCGGTCTTTATTTACGCCAATTGGGGGGGGGGGATGGGATTTCAACTTTTTTTTCGCAAAATGTCGCTTCCCCCCCTCGCTTCCGTTCAGAATTTCACTTTCCCCCCTTTGATCATGCTGATTTTCCCATTTTAAAAGTCCGTTCCCCCCTCTCCGTTGATGAAAAATTTCACGTTCCCCCCTCTCTCTTACAAAAATTTTCGGGTTCCCCCCCTCAATCCTCCATTCCCCCCTGCATAAATACGACCCCTCCCTTAGTACCATGCATTTACAATCCATATCATACAACTTTATTTTGTAAATTTTATTTCTATTGACTTATACTTTTTATCTATTTATTTCTTTCAATTCTCTGCCCTACAAAAAAAACAATGAACAAGACAAAGAATATAGCAGATGGGTACCCAATAGAATGCTACCCTTAAGGGCTCCCAATTACAATACAAGACACAACAGTCTTAAAAGGACAATCTTCTGCATCTTAGTGCGCATTTGCGAAATGAAAACAATAATGAGTTTTGTAACAAATTTTAGTTTGAAATTTTTACATGTAAACACACTAAATGTGCACAGCAATTCAGGTTTACAATGAATACTATGCCAGGCATCAATCATAATGAAGCACCTATTGTGAAACACAAGACATTCAGTTTCATGTTATTTTTTATGTGTGATTGGTTTTGAAGTAAAAATCTCATTGCATGAAACACCAAGCTGCAGTTACAGAATTGCCTTTTTTAAATAGAACTCTTGTCCAACGAATTACGACCCATAATCCCTATGTGTAGCAAGATCTGCCATTGCTGTACAAAGTTGAAGCCTGTTTACCACACATGAAATATTAATGAATTAGTTCTATGCTATCAGTGTTAAAATATACAACAATGTAATTGTGTGCACATTTATATTAGACATTGGAAGTAATTTTGTTATAATAAGCTATAGAAGTCATTCTAACAGTGGAATATATCAAGCAAATACTGGCAAACTGACCAACCATCTAAAAACTGTGTACATATAGCTACCCCCCCCCCACATACAAAGCTCTATTCATTTCGTGTCAAGCAGGAATGTCACTATCACCAGTGAACAGTGCAAGTAGCCTGGTATTTATTCACTGACCATGGCCGATGAAATATGAGCTCTTGACTCAACAGCTAGTATTAGTAGCAGCTGAACAGTGTAAACAATGGATGGCTGTATACACCCAATTAAGAACTGTACCACTGCAATTGGGCTTGGTCATTCAGGATTAATCTTTTTGCTGTCGCAGAAGAAAAAAAACATATAATGGGACATATAACTAACAGACAAACATAATAATTATTAAACATGCAATCTATAAAAACAAATATACAACAGCACTCCAAATATCTACAATTGTCTGATACAAACTGCGATCAAGAAACCCAAATACAGGCGTGCCCGTTTGGTAATGATATCATATGATTGACCAAGACACATTATGGGAAAGTGTGAATACCAGGTACGTTGAATAAAGACCCGCTCGATAGGAGTTTTGGCGATGAAAATTTGAGGCATTGGGGGATGAAAATTATGTCTAGTTGTAATCAACATAAGAAGATTCACTGGTTCAATTCACTGACCTCTACACAGATCAGCGGTCTGCCGTACATTTGACTGGTCGCCGATGAACTCAGGAAGGTTGCTTTTTACCTATACAATTATGGCGGAAATATGTCTCATACCTGCTGGTGCACATATCTACCCTATCTATTGTTTGACAATGTGTATGCATTGTGTTCCCGCCCATATTGTTAGGTCAAAAGCAACTTCCTGATATTTCAATCGGCGACTCAACCCGCTATCCATGGGAGAGGTCAGTGTTTCAATTCCAGTATGTTTTTTGTTGCTAAATGCGTTCTAGCCCAATGCCAACATTCCTGCCATTATACATTCCTCACCTACTCTGTATCATGTGCCTGTGTTTCCGTTCAACGGAAACAAGCAAATTATAAGTGTAATTATGCCAAGCAGACAGACAGACAGACGCCAATGACCACAAATCCCCTTAAAGGGCCCAGGAAATGAGCAATAACAGTCCAAATCTTAACGGGGCTTCCATTCCAATAGACAGGGCCACAACAAAGAATACACTACCAGTGACATCATTAGTGAAATTGATTTTCAGTCAGTGCCATGATAGATTCCCACCAGTCACACCTGGAATTTTCTATTATCTCTGAAAATCAATCAACTTAAGATTTCTCACAACCAAATATTGAATGCTTTCTCGCCCTCCTTGACTTGACAACAAACCACATCATTCTATTTGCATTTCCTGGGACCTTTAAAGCAATACGCACATTTTTTGAAGAGCACTCCCAATTTTAAAAATTTGTAGAGGTGTTGCACAGTGCGTTGGTAATTGTCTGGTGAACTATATGCCGAAAAGTGCGTATTTTTTCATAAAGAAGCGGTTTTTGTAATAGAATCGGGATCCCCCAATTGTAATTTAACGGTGGAACTGGCAACGCCAGATTTCTGTCCGACCATTGTGAAATAGTACCACCTCTCGAAAATGAATCTCTAACTTTACTTACCTGAACCAACAGAACAACTAATAGACTATGGGTCGTAGACCAAATAACAATTTGCTACAATTCCGTATTCTCTTCAAAGGGATAAACAAACCCGGTGTAAAATTATTGATAAATTATTAACATGACATAACCGTCTCTTGCCTCAAATAAAACTTGCACAATATCAGTGACCAATGGATATGTATAGACTTCAGCAAACCATTAACTAAAGATATTACAATTGGCCCGGTATGCGGAGCCATTGTTATAGTCAGGTGTTATCACCCCCCTATTCGGGTTGAGTAACAAAATACCCGTCCTCTTTCACAATAACTAACCAGTTTACATTATGATATAGGTCGTTGACCCTAAGTTTTCTTCTGAAAGCGCGGTAAATTGAATACAAATGAAGTTAAGCAATAAGTTATGGATTTTAATTCTGCACAAAGTTGTTAGGTCAAAGCTTGCCCAGCAACATTCTGGCATGATGTTTGTTTGTCTTTCTTTATTTTCGAATAAATGATGAAAAACATGGACAAAGTTATTTGAACACGCACAATAGAAGCTCGAGATTTATTTATTTGCGAATGAGGATAAGTATTTTGCGCTTACGTCATTAAAAAAGACTTCCTCTAAATCGGAGAGGTGGTAACATCTGAGTCTTTTCAACCGCCAGACAATATAACAATGGTCCTGCACTCCCAGATGAAAAGGAATCTGAAGTGTTTTTCTACCGCGCACACCGGGCCGGTAATTGAATATCTTTAGCTCCAATGTTTGCTGATGGCTAGCGTATCTATTGGTCACTGATATTGGGGGAAATAAATTGAAGTGACATTTTTGTTCATTTTCAAGAAAATGTGCAAGTTTTATTTGGGGCAACAGATAGTTATATGATTTTAATAATTTATTATGAATTTACGCTTGGTTTTGCTCTCCTCCCGTGATAGGGATTACGAATCGACAGCGCAGAAGGGCATGCCCCATAGTCTATTATGAATGAGCGTACATGGCGCTATTTCCCGGATATTTCATATTGGAAGCCATTTCCAGGAGTCGTTGAATTATTATCGGGATCTTCGATATTAATTATCCTAATTACAAAATTCCTTCTTTTGCGATACATAGACATGTTCGAGATTTACCATTCACAGGTACAGTTTACAAGCCAGTTGACAATGCAACTGGGCAAAAATCTCCAAATTTTTGGAAAATTGGGGGCGCTCTAAAAATGTGCTGTTATTGCCTTAATATACTTGAAATACTTTTGGCAAATTGCAAATAGCCTTTGTTATTCATCATTCGTTCGTTCGTTCATTTATTTATTTATTCAATCATCCATACACCCAACAACCAGCCCGCCCATCCATTGATTCCATCCATCTTTAACCCATCCCATTCATCCACCCATCTATCCATCCACCCATTAATCCGTCCGTGCAAACTGAAGTATACTTGTATGACTAAATTATGTTTTGCTTTATTCCGTCATTATCAATGAAAAATTAATTCTGCACAAATAATTTTAGCTAATCAGCAGTCGCAACAGAAGACACACCTCCACTGATTGCTTTGTCTCATTGCTTCTGACCCCAAATTTCACTTATTCCGTCTGGAGTTGTTAGCCTTACGTTTTCCATGAAAAGCCTTCCATAATAAACTCCAAAATGTCATCTTTCTAGCAGTACCACTCTTTTAGGTCGACTTTTTCTGTACACTGTCGACTTTAAGTCGACTTAAAAGAGTGGTACTGCTAGAAATAAAAGCTAAATCAAGTTTCTACGACCAAGTTTTTAGGAATAACAATTGATGAAAAATTTTCATGGAAAGCTCATATGAACAACATTTTGTAAAATTTGTTCGAGAAACGTGGGCATTTGAACAAAGTCAAACATTTTGCCTAAAACATCTATGTATAAATTGTATTGTTCAATAATCATGCCCTATTTGACATACGGTATATTACTGTGGGTAATGCAAGGAAAGAATATATGACTAAACTATATACAAAAAGGGGCTTTGAGAATAGTTTCAATAAGTTCATACCTATATCATTCCAAACCTTTATTTGAAAAGGTTAATACCTTGAATATATTTCCAATATATGTAAAAGGGCTGGGTATATTTTATACAATTACAAAGCTCGTATGCTTCCTAGTTCAGTTGAATCATGTTATTCACTAACTTAGAGATGTTCATGAATTACAATACAAGAATAATATAACTTTCGCTATGACATTCACACAATAAAATCAGTGGTTTCACGACGGACCGAAATTTTGGAACCGTTTAGGTCCTGTGATGTAAAATTTGCTTTGGGTTTTTTTTTTTTTTTAAAGATTTCAAACAGGGTTTACCTACCTTAGTTCTCACAACAAACAATAAAACATAAATGTAACGTTGGTATGTTGTTTTATCACTCGGAATCAAATGATTTTAGAAACATCCTGTTTTTATTTATATATATATATCATATATAGATATATAGATATATATATATATCTATATATAATATATTGTCCCCTCATTCTTCAGGTGCAACGGAGAGATTTTGAGGCACCAAATATTGTGCCATAAATCGTTATTTCCCATATAGATTAGACACTCAATAGGTTTTTTAGACCTGTATTTGGGCTACCGAATCGTCTTAAAAGAGAGAAGAAGGTGATTTTCCACTTGCTTCTATTTCAATATATTAAAACATATGCTTAATTTCGTATTTGCTGCTCCTATACAAAATAGAAATTTCACGTTTTTTTTATTACCAAGACAATTTTCTTTCTGCAGCTAAATCCTTTCCGATGGGGATATTTTTTATTGCAGCTTACATATGGCCAAAAATCATATTTTCGATTTTTAGGGACGCCTGAGATGTGAAATTTCTCGTTGCACTCATTTGTTTTTTGTGGAGATACTCATTGCTGTTTGTTTGTAATTTGAGATTGGCGGGTGTCCTGTGTTATTTGTAATAAGTATAATTTTGTGTCTTTTTCTTCGAAAGGGGTGGGTGCAACACATTACTCTGCTTTGCCTTTTCGTTGCATCTCCGCCATCTTATTTTGTTATTGATCGTTTTAAATTGTATTTTGTGTGTTTTATGATGGAAATCAATATGATATGATGATGATAAGTACTTCCACTCCGTGAATCTGCTGCACTGATTCTATGAAATGGTCGTTTTTCATGAAAACGGTGCAATTTCCAGAAATTGTCGTGTCTTTGGTTATTAAGTCTTTTCAACAATGCCTTATTGGAACGAAACGGTAATATTTTTTGAAGGGGCCAAGTTGAGCTGCAGTGGGCATATATAGTTTGCCAGTGCTTTCCCGTTTTCTTTTCTTATGAGCTATTTGCCTTCAAACATCGAAAAAAATGAGTTAAAACAAATTGATGGTGCCGAAACACAACATCAAAATTATTAAAAAAAAAAATAATAAAATAGTTAGCACTTGGATTCCTTCCTCCTATATCAATGTTATCTTTGTTAAACATGTGTCGAAATATGTAATGACGTTTTCCTTGTATTCTCACTTTATTTCTATATTTTTAAATACAAACATAGATGTCCGTGAAACCTTGTTTTAGTACTTATCCTTCACAAAGTAGTTCCTAAGTTTGGTAAAAACTTCTACTAAGATATTGATTGTGGCATCTTATGTCAAGTAAACATAATGCCGCAGTTGGAAATAGTTTTTTCTTTTTGCTTCAGCTCAAAATGCTATTAAAAGTCTAAGAAATTTTTTGAACTTTGTAACAAATGTGACCTTTTAAAGGAAGTGTATTACGTTATCATATTTCTTCACGCAAACCAAAACAAGCTTGTAATATTGATAAGAGTGGCATAGATACTTATTTTCCGACACAAAAATTATATAACTTTCAATCAGATTACATCTTGGTCAATGGGATATGTGAAAATGGTCAAAAATTTAACTTTTGGTAAAAAAATGTTTATACGTTGTTGTGTATTATCGTTTATTACGTTGGATGCGTTTTAGTTAACATCATCACCTATAATTTGGGCCATAAATGAGATGGTGTCAATTAAATGTACCTTTAGAATAATTAGTAAAAGGTATCTTAATATTTGTTGAGTATAAAGTCTAATTTCAGGCAAGAATTCATCCTCAAGGATACGTAATAAACAAACAAATTGGAGCATATTTTCTTGAGTTCATTAGCTATTTCAAACTTGAACTACGTACAAATAAAAATTTTTCTCCCAGCACCTCTCTGATAAGGCATCAGTTTGGCATATTTTGTTGATTTTTAAAAATTTTGATACGTAATAACCCTATTCTTTTGCTGTACAAAATTTTTGTGTGCATACTGCGCGCAGAAACGTAAGAAGTGTTTGTTTTGCAATATGATTTTTCCGTGATAGTAGTGCATACTTAAATGTTTAGGACATAAAACATACAAGTTGCGACATTTTTTTTTTTTGGTGTTTCTTACCTCCAAATGCACGTTTTCATGAAAATCGACCATAATTGTTGTATTGGATCGGTACAAAATATGAATCTTACGAACGCATTGTATTTTAACACATTCTTATTATTAACAAAGCATTTATATATGGCGCTCTACGGAGAACAGAGCGCCTTACAAAGCTAGCGACATAAAAAAAGTTTACCTAAGCAACTTTACATAGGACCAAAGCAAAAACAAAAAGCAGCTAAAATGAGGAAAAGCTCAATAGGATGAAGGGGAAATAAAAAGGTTTTAAGCAAGGGCTTGAAGATGGGAACCGATGATGCCTTCTAAGAGCAACCGCTGATTCAAACCGAGGTTGCACATATAATGAAGGAGGAATCGCCAGTTTTTTAGATTTAGGAAATAAGAGGCTGTGCAGTTAGATCAGATGAGGAACGCGATCAGTTTCTGTATCATGTGGATCTGATTTCTTCTTCCAATGAATGAGCTCAGTAAGGGGATTAGGAGCTACAGAATGGAGACCATTTAAAAACATACAACAGGATCTTATAGTTGATTCGAGTCAACATTGAGCCGGGGAATGAACTCTACACAGATAAAAGGGCCATCTCGATAAAGTGTTCAAAAACGATTTTTCGTGTCGCTCAGTCATACAGTTTAAAGCCTGTTTTTACTCGTTAAGAATGTATGCCCATTAGGCGAACGAAAAAAAGAAAAACCCCTGTTTACGGGCGAGCGCGAGCGGACTTTCGAGTTTCGGGTCGGTCGGGCGGGCGAATTTTTTATTTTTTAATTTTTTTTCTTTTCTGGAGCTCAAAATTGGCTTTTAAAATAGCCCCGCCGAATTCTGAAAACAATCAAGGAAATAGAAAAATTTTTTACAAACAAATTCTATTCTTAACACATTTAAAAAAAATAAAAAATTTGGGCTAAAAAAGGCTGATTTTACAGGATTTTTGGAAAAACTAAAAAAAAAAAAAATCTGCAAAACTGAAAATGCAGGGTCGGTTGGGACCGTAAAACGGGTTTTTATTTTCGTCGCCTTAATATAAATATACTTAGGAGTTATGCTTTCAAAAGGATATGGACTACTGAAGTTGTAACCGGGCAGAAGTAACAAGCAATAAGGCTGATGAGGCATAATTCTGTTTTGTGCCATGTGACCAGGCCCAAATACATTCTTTAAAATGTTGTCCCTGCGCTCAGTTCACTAAGAGCGCATATCAAGGTAAACATAACAGTTTTATCATTCCTCTATTTTATTATGCCTAATTATAAAGTTCAAAACACGATAATTTTGGATTATGAAGTTCGTAAGAGTTCTTGAGAGAATGTCGCCAATATTGCAGCCAGATATGTTACCCATTATTTTAAATTGATACAAATTGGCACAAAAAAAAGTAACGGGATAGAGAATCGTAAAATTTTTTAAGATCAACCCCATGCATTGTTCCATGTTTGAAAAATATTAAAGTTTACGGATTTTTAATGAATTTCATGATTCAATTAATGTGATATTGGGTCATTTTGGACACCAAACATGAAAACTTTACGGGATATTTCCCAAAACACTCAGTCTCCGACCTTATTTTGCAAGCGATGCAAAGTTTGATATCGTTTTCACACGCACCTCGCAAGATAGAGTTTGGCATAGGTCTAAGCGCGAAGAAAGGAAACAGTTCCCTGACAGCACTAGCTGTTGCAAGCTTCAGATGTGATTAAAACGGCGAATAATACACCCAAGTTCCTGAGATGAGAGTTCCAAATGTTATATGAGAATTGAGGTGATCCGATATATTCAAACTACGATCCAAAATGGGCACTAAGGTTTTAAACTGATGCCGATGAGCAATCTTAACATTGCCAAGTTCTATGTGAATGTTAGACAAGGGGGCAACGGCGGGTAAGATGCAAAACAATGAACTCAGTTTTATCGAGGATAGTTGAAGTGTGTTCCTAACCATATATTCATTGATTGTAGTAAAATGAACATGAGTCAATTAAATTAACGTTTGGCGGTCAATTTCATTTTTGAGATCAAATTTAGGTTAACATCGCATGTCATCAGCGTCAGAATAGAATGATATATCATGACCCCGAATAATATCCCCAATGGGCGAGGTGTACGATAAAAACTCCTGTGGACCAATGATTTGATCCTGGGGAAGAGGGTAAGTGAAGTTTGTATGAAGCTATGGAAAATGTTTTCTTAACCCTTTTAAGCGGAAATGGGGGAATTAAGGTCTTTTTGGCATCGTTTTTTTTTTAAAGCATATTAGACATTTTTTGAAGGGCGGCCTCAATTTTTCAAAAATTTTGAGATTTTACCACGGTTGCATTGGTAAATGTATGTAAACCATACCTGTGAAGCGTAAGCTCGAAAATGTCTATGTGTCACAAACAAGGAAGTTTGTACTAGAATAAATATTCTCGGGGATTCCCCGATAATAATTCAACGGCTGCTGGAAACGGGCCTCCAATGTGAATAGCCGGGAAAAAAGCGCCATTTAGTGTTTACGCTCATCCATTCGTTTTTTAATAGTTCGGGCAAGTCACGTTAGAGGTTATTTTCTCGACGGTGGGCACTTATCGTCATCATGAAGGACATAAACGTAGCATTTTCCAGCTCGGCCGTTAAGTCCACTCGGGATCCCAATTCTAATTACAAAAATCGTAAAAATTTTGTGATAAAAACGCATTTTTAGCATTCTCGTTCGCAGGTATAGTTATATTACAATTACCAAAACGTAACTTTGCAAAAATATCAAAATTTGAAAATGGGGGCGGGCTCTTCAAACAATGTGCCAATATTGCTTTAGGGGGATTAGCAATGGAATTCCAAGCTGCCTGTGCTGTATACCAAAAACAAAAATAATAAAAAGAAAAATAATTAAAAAAACATCAAGAGAAAAATACATCGGTTTCGTCGGCCACATGTGTCGCCTGCCGTCGTGGTTGTAATGATAGGTTTAATATGACCTTTCACCTTGGCATGGCTTTAACCTCATAAAACAAATGAGGGATCCAATGTTGCTATGACTCACAAGTTTGTTTAAATCCATGAAGAATGCGAAATATTACATGTAAATGTTAACCCCTTTTTCGCAACAACACAGACTCAACAACAACAGCGACTACAGTGGACAAGTGATCCCTATTGTGTCTCCTGCCTTACGGCAGGCGGACACAAAAACAATGGTGCAGTTTCAAATAACAAAGTGAAAGAATTAAGTATTAATCGTGTCAGAAACAAAGCACCCAATGTATGCCAAAAAAATGTTTTGAAAAAGCACAACCTGACAAACTGTCGTGAAGCTGTGTTCCGCTTTGAATGAAAGCGTTGCGCACATGTGATGGCATGTCCTTAAAACAGCACCCGCGATAGAAATTCTGTTAAACAGGTGTCTCCGGAATGATATTGTGTTGGTATCCATTGCAGTCGTTCAGGCTATAGCTTAGTTCAGAGTACGTATGAAAATGTCTAGTAATAAATGCAAATGCAACGTTTGTACTAACCTGAATTAGATTACATTTTTGGGAAACTGTACCATGAGTAATCTGAGGTTAAAGGGCGTATTCTACAACGATGTTCCAATAACGGGTGGGTAGCCCTAAATGTAGCTACGGCAGTTTTAAAAACCGCTCTGGTTAATATTTTACAAGTCGTTTAGCTAACCACGACATTCTAACGAAGTAAATATATCATCCAGCGAACCGTTGACTTATCTCGCCTATAATACTACGTGTGCGTCAAAAATTATTGATCATGTTATGTCAGGACAATGCCTAATAATCATAAATAAGGTGACAGCATTTGATTGTTATAGCGCCCTTTCCCAGGTTACAAAAACGCTTACAATACAAAGTAACAACAGAAACACAAAACAAGAACAACATATAATATAACAAATAAGGGAGTATTTTCATAGGCAGCCATAATATTAACCCCACGGGGTTGCCCTTACTGGTCCTAGCATTCATTCGCCTCATCTATTTAATCTTTAAAAAAAAACAGCTTTCAATTGTACTTTCTTTTGACTATTATATTATGTAAAGTACATACTTTTTGTTATAATGATCGGTTAGGCTAAAAAAATGAACTGAACTTAGATGCTTTTTGAACAGAGAAGTGTCATGGAGATTGGCAAGTTCCTTTGAAAGAGTTCCAGAGTTTAGGGCTTGCTATAACACGAGAATGAACGATCGCGGCCAATTTCTTCACAGAGGGATTTGAATGTAGTCGAAAGATGAAGTAGATTGTTAATTTGAATTGGTAATATGACGCAGTTCAGCGAGTTGTAGCCCGGAGCCTCATCGTGAAGAGCTTTAAAAACAAGTGTTAGAGTATTGAATTCAATGCGCTGAAGAATCCGAAGCCAGTTGAAGCTCATTAATTTAGGCGTTGTGATTTATGCTGCCAGACTTTGCAGACGCTTCAGATGCTGGCTGTAATTCCCATGAGCAGGAATTGTAATTAGTCAAAGTCGGGACGTAACTAATGCTCTGACCGCTGCATGAACGTATCTTGGCAATGTAATATTGATTTCTGCTCAGTGAGAATGTGATAATTCACAGATTTACTCACATTAGTGACAAATGATCAGTCATTCATAAAATTTGCTAAATGTCACACCAAGAGTTCTCACAGAAGAAGGACTGATAGTAGTGTCCTGATCCAAGACAAGTTTTGTGTCTTTAAGGGAGGGGTATGGGGTCTGAAGCAGTGACTTTGAAATGGAATTTCTAATTTCCTAAATAGTGGTGTATACATGTTATCATATTCATATGAGCCAATGTCGCAACGTTTAAAAATCCCTGAAAATTTTTGCTCTGGTGCAGGTAATCACGTAAGGACTCTCTGATGGGCTAAAATCACTAGAACGAATGTAACTAAAGAACTAAAAACAGCTACTGGTACGAGACTGGGGACAATGTAGGCAGGTAAAATACGCAGTGAACCATGGAGCCGAATTTTAATACCGTTGTCATGGCAACCGGCACATCGACCAATCGCATAACTTCATGGTGTAAGTAATTGAATGTGGCGACACAATTTTGGAAAATCGGCCTTCATGTGTCACTAGCCCTGTATTTGCCTTAATATGTGTGCCAAATTCATGTCATAGCATGTAGAGTTTCTATAGTGACGTTGTTCTCGTTTTGGATTGTTGATGTATTTTAACGAAAACGGTTATAGGCCTCGAACATTTAGACAAAATTGGGGGCGCTTTTGCTTTTGATGTGTGAAATATGTGGAATTATTTTTACATTTCATTTCATACTGAATATCATAATTATTAATGAAACAATCATCGACATAGGTGCAGCCATGTCCTGTATAAGTTTTAAAAATTTCTTAAATATCGCAGGGGGAGGGAAGGAGGGAAACAATAAAAATAATAAAATCACTTAATCAGTGCATATTAATTTACTTAACTATGGAAAGGATAATATGAGAATTTATTTACTTCAACTTAGCAAAAATAAATGTGTTAAATAGTTCATAAATAATTATATTTTAAAATATCTTAATATAACCCCTTGAAATTTTTCACATGATAAAAATAGAGATATGCATTTTTGGCAAATTTCGCGTACACTACTGGACGTTGATCAGCAATATCTCGGGAATGCGAATTGTCCCGATTTGTTGCGATCGAAATTAAAAGTATAAAAAGCATTTTTGAGATTACAGTCTACACAATTTACCATGGCATCATCTATTTTCTGGATTAGAACCTTTTTTGTTTATCATATTCAGACCCCCTACACCCCTTAAGTAGTGATGGTGTTTGTGGGATGCAATTATAAGAAATTCAGTCTTATCTTGATTTGAGTGGGAGTGTATTGATAGCATCCATGCGGGAAACACTTCCATTATGCATTTTACAACAGTCAAAACAGAGTACAAGCAGCCTCGCCAGGAAGGGTGGGATTGAAGGGCACATAGATCTGGATGCATCAGCATACATCTGAAAAGGAACACCGTGCTTTCTTTCTTAAAATATCACCAATTGGGCGTACATACATTGTGAATGAAAGAGGGCCAATTACTGAGCCTGCATGGGGAAGCCATAAAGTAAGTTGACGCTGTGGCAGGATAGAATTAACACCTCATTAGTGGCATGCGTTGTGTTTCTAAAATATGACCAAAACCCACTCCAAGCTAAGCGGTTATTCAAATTCTGTCATTAAACCGTTACGCATGATGTCAAAATCAAGCCATATCAAACGCTGCTGAAAGATCCAGAAGGACAAGAAACACTGCCTGGTTACTTATCCAAGGCCCTGAGGATGTCATTTTGGACGGATGCAAGTGCAGTCTCTTTTCCATGACGAGATCTGTGGCTATGGGAGTTCTGCCAATTTATTCTTTAATATATTTTGTAAGTTGAGAGGCACAGCTTTCTCAATGAGGTTACCAAGGTATGGAAATTGATACCGGTCGGTAGTTTTTCAAACATTTGCGGTTTAGTGATGGGTCTTGATAAGGTCTTGTGATTGAAGCAAGTTGCTCAAAGTGGAAGGAAAAGTGCCCAATGTGAGTGATGTATTCACAATCATTGGGTCAAAACTGGTAGCAGTAGCAGAAAACTGACAGGGTTTTTGCAACCATGAGGCATGGGATCGAGGCACATAACATGATTTGAGAAAGGTTGAGATGATTTTAGTCAGATCACCCCTCGGCCGAGGTGTGATGAAGTTAGACAGCTGGCAAGAAGGAGAGTTTTGATGATCCACCATTGAAATGGATGATGAATTAAAAATTACACAATGAAATTGCGAATGTTCTTGACTTGTCGTGAAGGGAGAAGAATTGGCAGAACAGAAGGCATGGCGACCCCAGAGAAGTCATGGCAGAGGCGGAGAGAAGAACACAGAAGATGAATCGGAATCTGGCAGAACACGATTAATCTGCATCAGAAAGTCACTAAGTGTCCGAAACATGGCTTTTGGCAAACAAGAATTTAACCAGATCTTTGTAGTTTAGCTTGATGGTGGCAGGAAGGCACAAAGTAATCTTAACAGCATGCTGGCCATTTGAGAACGATAATTTATCTTCTTCACTTCGTGATTTCCGCCATTTGCGCTCACATCGCCTAACCTCCGTCGTTTTAAATGCTTATACAGGAAGTCCACGAGTAAATTTCAAGGAAGTCGCGTTATGAAAGGAGCTCAGAATTGTTGTCCTCACTGATGGAGGAAAAAAAAAAACCGCCTGCTGGGCCTATTAAACCATGGTTAACGGTGTACATGTCGCTGCGTTCCACTGCTTTAGTATGTAGGCCTTCCGATAGGCAGTACACCGAGCATAAAAAAAATTAGAGCAAAGGAGAAAGACATGGACGAGAAGAAAATCAACTGAGATATAGAGGAGGACCAAATGGTCTAACCATGCATGAGTAACACAAAAAGCTGAAAATAGCAAGCACTTGACGAAAGCGTTGAAGTTAAATACGCCTTAAACTACCCCTTGACCAAGTCTAAGTTTAACAACGTTTTAGACACATGTAAGTTTAGTTGACAATGCTTTGAGACTTGCGTTTATTTTAGCGGGCGTTTTAAATTGCGATTAAAACAGTTGATTAGTTGCAGGGGATTAGCGTTTTAACATTGTTTGAGAATAAGCGGCCCTAAATGTATAAATGCGATTTTTAACGCAGCACATCCCTCAATTTCAACCATTCGTTTTAAAAGGGAAGATATTCTCACGGTCGCTGGATTGACTATAGAATGGCGGCACATGACAACGCACCTAAACCATTAATTTCCTTTGCCGTTTCAGTCGGAACTGGGGATATATAAAATTATTTTTGCAATTTTCTGCTGATTGAATCGGTAATACAACTGAAAATAATATCTGACAATATGGCTGAAACTCAAAGTCAAATTAAACATGTCCATTCCTATATTCCGAGTGTTTGTTACTGAATCTTAAATCCAGAGAGCGTTTCTTAAGCAAAGTCCAAGCCTCTTGAAACAGTCTCTAAGAGCTGAAGAGCCATGATGACGAGAGTCGCCTGTGGAAGAAAGACTCTTGACAACAACCAAGTTACATCTATTGGTATTGAACCTGGTTGAAGATCTCCCACCTGGAGCTCACTCCTGACAATGGGCTGAATGGGCGATGCCTAACAGATTGAGAAACCAGAATTGGCCGATTTCGTCTTAAGGTTTTCCTTGCAGAAGTGGGGATACCTGGAAGCAGATCAGGACACTACTTGTGGTTGTGGAACAGCCACCACAGACAATGGTAAAATCCATTGGCTGCCCACTGCTGGGAAGCAACAATGCACAAAACCAGGAACTTGCGGAATTATAGTGAAGCAGCCAGGACTTTGTACCCATATCTGGCTGGATCAATTTGAGAAACCACAGTGTTTGAACGAAAGAGAACTGAACATTGGCAGTCTCTCGAGAGAATACTTCAAGCACGGGGCTCTTCACATCAAAACGGGATTGAAATATTCTTCGCGAATTTACAGATGGGTTTGAGGTTAGATAATCCAATGAAGATGAAAACCTTATTAATTAAATCGTTTGTCATCTCCCTTTGCAGACACTCTCGAGTGATTCACCAAAAGAGTAAAATATTCGAATTTACACAAAATAAAAAAAAAAGGATAAGTCTGTATGCAGGTCTTTGTAAAGACTCGGTTTACGAAGGCGGGATGATTTGGTAAACATGCAGAGACTCTCGTCTTGAAAGAGAAAAGCAATGGACTTGGAAAACATCGATCGATGTCTGTTAAATTGAAAATATTTATCAATGAAGCATAAATAGTAATTAAAAAGAGGGATAATCTTTTGAAATGTGTCAGAAGGTTGCCACAAAAAAGTAGATTTAATCATGAGTTCTGAATATTGGCATAAGCAGGTCAAGTCTCCGAATCGTTTAAGGTCGGTTTTTTGGACTGCATTCAGAAGAAAACCAAGGCTACCACTGGAAGAGTGGTGTTTAGCCCCCGGCAGTGGTTCTCTAGGTGAATTTCTTATCAACTCTTTGGACTGTACTCTCAATACTGAGGTTAATCTCAAGAGATGGGGGAAAGCTTTGGAGGCGAGCCGGTGGCCGAGCGGTTCGAAGGCGTTGAACCAGTCAGCAGGGATAGGACGACCAAGCGGCCATGGTCGAGCCCCGCGAGAGTCGGTTTATTTGGTCTACTCAAATAGTTCCTATAAGGTCGGAAATTGCATAATCGCGCAGAAGTGTGATTATGGTATTTCTCCTAGACTCCCAACCTTCATTCAAATGTTGCAGGTGTATGCATTGCAATGGGGGTCCGGCGCCTCATGGTTCGAAGAGGTAGAAAGCTGTTGCGTCCCGTGTTTCAGTGGAGTCAATCCTGAGCAAGTTAAAAAGTTGCAGACACTCATCGAAAAAGAGTAGTCCGTTACCTGCACTCATCGCCTAGGTACCAGAGTCCTCTATGTGATGCGGGAACCAGTTCGGGAGGTTAAATTGATCAGATCCAGCTGTGAGTAATAAGTGGCACTTCTGCTACTAATAGGGCCACCCTTCCACCATATCTTAAATCATTGTAAAGTTTCTTTGGAAAGCAAGGGGAGATTTACTCTTGTGGAATAAGATATTCTCCGCTACATTATAGATGAGGTGAAATGTGACGTCAACGCTCGGGCAAAGAACAAAGCACTGACCGGCAGTATGCGTGCAGGCCGTGCTTGTTGTGCTTTTAAAATCGCGCTCAATCAGGCGTGCGTGATAAGGCTATGGAATGTGTAAGTGTATGGGCATATTTCTTTGCACCTCTAACATATCCAGTAGACCAGGTGCTAACTGTGTTTGTAAACATTGTTCACCTCATCTATAGAAACATTTCAAACAGACTACAAAGATTCTGAAAACATTTTTCATGACTTGGAATAGTCAGGGGAAACATCCACTATTCCCATTCCTATTAGTTTGTACGGTCACTAATCTTATCCCGGACATATGTCTGTTTTTGGGAAGACTTGAAAACAAGTTTGCCACTATTGAGGTGACTGTGCTATTATGAACTAAACATCAATAGAGCTCACCAAAGGGGAATATGGACATTTGCTCACTTGTTTTGATATCGAGAAGCAACGGTTTTTTTAAATTGTAAATATATGGCATTAGAACCCAGCCAACATTCCCAGTTGGGGCCCCATGTGGGTAAAATACGGTTTTAAGTGGGCAGTCGAGGGCACCCACTGGGCAAAAATTCGCTGTTTCATGGCCCCATGTGGGGACAGTACTTGGGTTTTGTCACACTGGGCTCGATTGGCCCATTGGGTTTGCCCAGGTGGTTGCAGGTGGGTATTACATGGGTAACAATGTGTCTTCCCTCATAGGTTTAATTTTTCACGTTCTGGGGTTGTTATGGGCTAACCCAAGTTGGTTACCCATACAGGTTCAATGTGGGGCCCATAGGGGGCTTTATGGGCCCAAGATGGGCAAATTCAAAATTGAATTTTCTGCCCCCTCTTTGCATGTGAACATAAGTGGCCACAATTGGGTGAAAACCACACAAATGTATGTTTTGTTGTTTCATTCAGCTAAACATCTCACAAAAGATGGGAATAATAGCTGAAGTGCAATGAAACAAGAATTGCTTACGTTTAATTTTTATGAAAAGTGTTTATTTTAAATATAGAATGTATGTTCTATTGTGTTTTCAAAATGTTACTTGTACTCCCACCCTTTCTCTAAAAGGTGTCATCAAAATGGAAGTGATGAAAATTAAATAGAGACAGTTTATTATCGGGCTTGTCTGAGATTAATTTATTAAATTAAAAAAAAACCGTTAAAATACACATTATTATCAAAATTTGCCATTTTACAGCAGAAAAAATAACAGGTCATCAAGACCACGCCCATATGGGGTAGCCCTGTGGAAGCCCACCGTAGCCCATGCCCACCATTAACCCACATGGGGCCCAAATAAAAAACCCTTGAAAACCCCATGTCCGTGATCCCCAAACAGACCCTTGAATAACCCACAATGGACCATTTGGGATTGCCAAATTGTACCCAAGCCAATATAACCCACTTAGAGCCCACATGGATCCACCCGGGGTTGCCCACTGAAGCCCTAGCCCCCATTAAGCCCACCTTGCCCCTGTTAAACCCATGTGGACCCCATATAAGGGCATGCATGTTGGCTGGGAAAATTGATAGTTTGGGTAATCTCATCCGGACCATCTAGCCATAATAAAGGGGAATCTAATGAAATTTACCCCAATTGGGGCTCACTTCAAAGTTTGGGATACATAAGTAAGCTTGTCATTCTGTCATTTTCGCATGTTTCATGGCGCCCACATGGGACAAACCACCACTCTCTGACAGGTGATGTTAGCTGTTTTCTAAATCTTGTAGGCATATCATATTTCATCTGGGCTGTTCAGAGTTCTTAAGTGTGATATTCCTAATTTTTTTGGTTAAATGGTTTTCACGTTCGATTTCGTTCGCACAATGTCCATTCCGAAATTTCAACATTGTTTAGTTCAATTCGTCCCAAAAAATCGCAACTGTACATTTGCCCAACTCATTTGTCCTTTGGACATTCCAAATAGTCGATGGTCAAACGACTTCAACCTATGGTCACTCAGTTTCGTCCCGTGATTTGAATTTAGTCCGACCTTCAAAAAACGGCGATATAATGGGTAGTTGGATTACGTCTATGGTCACTGGGTTTCCAACAAGTGGGTCTTTTCAATCGCCCGGTGTTTCGGGGTGAATTTTTCTTGTCTTACTTTCATACTTTTGTTATTCTTTCCATTTGCGTGCATCAACCTTGTTTCCTTTTCGATCCTTTCGACCTGAGCAGTTAAACGAATCACATCGAGTACGATTTCTATTAGCCTATAATTTTACGATTCCTGTTAATTGGCAGCAAAATCAAACTTTGTGTTAAGAGAAGACCAAATTTGACTGCTTCTAAGTATATATATTTCTAAATATTAAAAGCGGTCCCCCCGGGTTTTCGGCGATCACCTGGGTTGCGCGATACCTGGCTCGAATGACCCTCGGGTGTCGCGGTTGAATTTTTGGGCATCAGCAATCAACCCCGCCCTCCATGTTTTCATGGCCATACACCATTATTTACCCCTTTACAACAGCCTTTTGACCTTGAATTGGCAAGGGTGCACTGTCCTATAGGGTTATCGTAGATAGCGAAATATCAACAGAGGGCGCTCTACCACCCGCAATGCATAGATGGGATCGAAAAAGGCAACAAAACGTGGAATTCCTCGGATGTAACTGTAAACAGCGTGTACTTGCCTATGGCAATGGGAACTCAAAAAAATTTCAAAATTTGGGGTCTGTATTAAACAAAAATCAGCAAAAAAGAATCTAAACGCTGTTATGATTTATATGTATTACACCTTTATCTGTAAAAGTCACGAGGATACAAGTAAATGGCGGACTGTTTTGGGGTATTAGAGGACATTTATTTTGAGTTGTCATCGGCTACAGCTAGTGATCAACTGCTCACCTCGGAAAACTAACGCAACGAGGGCTGGCGACGCGCGGTTGAGCAAGGATCTATTGGCGAAGTTTTAGTTTAAATTTACTCACTATTTCGTATCCCTACAGCTTGCATTGACCTATTATCAAATTTTTATTCCACAGCAACCAGTAGCAATTATGTCTCTATCTGCTTTTATGGTAAAGAAAAGTTTTCCCAAGTACAACCGTATTGCACTAGAATAATTCCGTTTCGACTGACCGTCTCGCATAGTCCATCTCGAAGGACCCTCGCCTCGTCCTCCCTGTGTCCATCCCCCTGTGACCGAGGCCACTGCGCTCGGTGGCGAGCGAGGGGGTCAGGGGAAAACGAGAGTCATTCGAGATGGACTACATGGAACCAGCGTATATAGCTGGAAGTCAAGCGTTTGTTGATCCGACTGGAAGACATTTAGGCTTTGAGAAGCAAATTTATTAGTTGGATTTTGACATGAAAGAGGTAAAAAAAATCTGTGATAGAGTGAAATTCGAACTCAGGATAGGCTCAGGTATTATAGAATTTGCCATTTCGAGGGCCAATACTTCAATATAGGGGGAATAGGCTGCGATAAAAAAAATTTTCGCAAGCCTATTCATTTGTACGGTAATTTTAACTACTAAAACAATTTGAATACACTGTTTCCCAGACATCGCGCTGCGCGCTCCGAGGTCTGTCTGAACGGAATAGCTACGCCCCCCGCCTGGTCCGTCATGTCGTTGGATCACACATTATTTTAAAATTTCAGCAAATATGACACTGTAAATTGTAAACAGAAAGTTTATATTGTTTCTACATAAAATTTAGTGTAATTTATTTGTAATGATTGGAAGTTTGGCACAGAAGCTAAAGAAATTGAGACATGATCTATCCACCGCACGCAAATAATAACTCCATGTGCAACACTTCGCAGGCAGGCGGCGAATCGTCGGTTCCACGTGACATGTAAAATGGTTAAAATGCATCGTAATGTACACACTTTGAAACTGATCGACAAGAGCAAACTTTAAAGAATGTTTAAACTTGATGTAGGCCAAACCAAAAAATTGATTTCTGATTATGGTTGAATCGAAATTATAGTTATGAAAACGAGGTAGGTTGATAAGTTTAACAGTTTTCCGTGTGCGATGTGGGGCCGTCCGCGTGATTCAAGCGGCCAATCGCATGACCAGTTGCCTCCGTGTACGGTGATCTCAGATGGCGGTGCGTTCCACGAAAAGGTCATCTTTGCTTAACTAATATTAATAAGAAACTCCAAATATCAATGGAAATTGTAGTAATAGCGGCGCTTCATTAGAATGTAATGATGAAAGTTGTTAGTTTAAGGTACCACTGGGAGAATTTGGTTTCAGTAGTCAACTCATTGGCGGCTGCACCTACATCTTTCGATAGCGCTACGAAAGTGTGATTTTTCGTGTTATTTTGAGGATTAATTGCATACCTTTTATAAAAACAAAGATTACTTCTAATACCATTCATGGACAACCACCTGGTATATATTTATCATCATTAACTTAAACATAATTGAAAACAACCACAATAATTTTGGTTCTACTCGTTTGCTGTGATTCCTCATTGACATGCACGGAAAAAAAATATGATAAAAAAAACACGACGGTGTTGTGCTCTTGCCCCTTTTTTCGGCCCACATAACCTTGCGGTTCTATCTACCCAAACCTTATAACACCTTCCAAAGGAATTGATCCATCACCACACAAATCATAATGTGACCTAGGTCTAATATTAACAACTTGCTCTGTGTCAATACTCAATACTACTTGTTTTGGAATTAGTTGGGGATACACTTTGATACCTTAGCGATACGTTTCGGTTTGTTTTGGCGATACGCCGGCCCGTGGGGCCCCCGAAGCTGCCTACCAATCGAGACTTGACCTGGCCCGCCTCAAGCTACACCCACCACCAAGTTTCGTGACCGTACGACCCCCGGCCTCAGAGAAAGAGTGCGTACATACAGACAACCAGACAGATACAATGGCCTATGATAATATAGATGTTGTGAGAGTAAAAGTTGTTTTATAACTTTGACATGAGCCACAATTAAAAACTAATTTAAACATAAATATATAGATTCCAATTTAAATCTGGAATTGATTTCGTACCTATACCACAAACTTTCGAATTAAACTTAATTTAAATTGTATTTAGGAGGGCACCCTCTCCCTTTTAAACTATTTCAATTGATATGCTTAAACGCAGCATGATCCCGCCCAATGCAGCTATACGATGAATTCGAATGATATTTTATTAATCTCCCGGGAATGACCAATGACGAATCGGGTGGCCTGTACAAACGAAAGGGGTATGACCGCGACGATTTTAATTACAAACGACGAACCGTTGCGACCATTGACGAGTAGCGTGCCACCAGGTTTGAAGTTGTTTGACCAAAGACGATATCGAGTTGGCAAATGTAGATTTTGGGACATTTGAACTAAACATTGTTGAATTCGGATGAACATTGTGCAAATCGAGCGGGAAAACCTATATTTAATCTGTCTGTGTTTTTAAGATTGCCCTGCGTGTCTCCATCTCCTTGAGCACAGCTGGGCTTGTGCTTTAATGTTCTTCCTTTCTGGAGATTTTAATAAAAGGAGTGATTAACTTTAATCCCAAATCCAAAATTTAGAGACAATTTTACTAAGTCCACTTGTTTAGTGATGAGGTGTTCAAAGATTTTAAAAAGGACCGGGTTTGGGGTGATAGACATTTCATATAGAAGTCTCAAGTATGCAAATGGGGTATTGCCATTTATTCCATCAAGCACTACTGCACAACAATTTACAGCGCATGACGGAATCAATTCTATATTTTGAAACGCTTACCAGGGGGTTAGATCCACTTTTACAAATCTGCACAAGCGCAGATTTTCCCCAAAAAAAGTACACTACCTGCACCCCCCAAAAATAATCTTACATAAGGGCATTGGCTACACTTTTAAAAGTAAAATTTCTGACTATCACTTCTCTCCCTCTAGAACTTTGACCAAATCTGGCTTGTTTGTTTGTTCGTTTATTTCTTCTTTAAACTGGTAACTTATTTAGTGGACAATAAAAGATGTCCTCTGTTCTTCCATAAGGCCCAGGATTATGTCCTCTGTTCTTCCATAAGGCCCATGGCTTATTTTTTAAGATCTACTAAGAACGAATTCATCTCACGCATAGTAAAATAGTACTTCATATTTATAATTTTATTATAACACTATCGCCATTAATATAATTGTAAGTTTAAATCTTTAGATTGTGAAAAAAAAAACATTCTCAATTGCCAGGATTCAATACTTGATATAAAATTGAGGTATATTTTGGGAGCAGAGGCCTGACACTATGAGTTACAATAGGCTCATCCACCAAGGACACAGTTCTGTGGGTTGTACATATACATGCATTGACATGAATTGACCTTGTGTGATCTGGGTATCATGTATGATACCCAAAAACAAAGGGGTGTATTTTCTAAATACATTGGTGAATGAAAGCTACTGAACTGTGCCATGGGAATTGAGATTTTACTAGCTCAGCAGTTTGATAGTTTTTTGAGAAACCTCTGCCACCACAGCAATTCATATAGCAAAATGTTCCTGAAAGTCTGTGGAATAAAATCTGAGTGATCTTGCTGAAGTGGATGTTTAAGTGACCTTGACCCAGAGAAAGGACAATGTTAGGTTTTTTAAATCCCAAGCAATTTTTATAACAAATATGTAAATTCCACTTTTGAGCATTACCATCCACAGGTATAGTTTACTAGACAATTAGCAACACTGGCACAGAAAAGCAAGGTGTTTACATCCCTGACAGAATTTACAGTGTATCTAGCATATTCTGCGACACAATTCAAAAGAATCCAGACCAGGATTCAGGCATTGTACTTTAGGCTTGTAGTAAGATATTGATCTGGCAAGTGAAAGATGGATTAGCCGGGATTAGCACATGTACAATAGCAATGGTCTGTGAGCTGATGACAACATGCTTTTCAAGTTTGGTAAATCCTGGCAGTAATGTCAGCATCCTTGTTCCAGAAATTGCCACAAACTGCCACCTCCCCCTGGAACTCTTCCTGTTTGTACTGTTTTACAGAATGTAAACATCCAAATTGTTATCAAACTCGTGCAAGTGATTTCAGTAAAGGTCCTTTTCATTATGTCAATTTTTTTTCATGCCATTATGTCCCTTTAATATCTATGATACAAATTATCAGAAAAAACAATAAAAACAATAACTTGGTTAT
>JAMKCH010084933.1:0-193966 GCA_023653785.1 Ophioderma brevispina | reverse complement strand
AATAGAGAGAAGGACGAACAACGCGAAAACCACCATTACCTAATTCGATTACCCATTATCCTCGACAAAAGCTAGGCACTCGAAGTGTATTCATGTGCATACACCGCGGCCGTTTGTGATCTATATCTCTTTGATGCAGTGACTATGTGGAAAAGCGTCCACAAACTTTGTAATTTGACCGGATGTTGTGGACCCCTTACTGTAGGGGTTTTTGGAAAGTTGGCATAGTATCTTAAATTTTTCATCTTTTTTGGGCAAGTTGTTGTCAACAAAGAGAGGAGAATTATGTTCAGAAAATACCGAACACCCCATCAAATCCGCATTCCGTGTTGGAGCTACAACTGTAGAAAATAAGCTTGCATTGGGTGATTTTGTGACCCGTATTTTACAAATCTTGTAAAATAATATGAAAATGTTCCGATCACTTCCGACTCTTGAGAAACGGTTATTAAGTTCAATGTACCTTGTAACAATGTATACCTTCTGAACTGGTTGCCCACTCGGCCCAACACGTAATTGTACCTCGAAAACCCACAAAATTGTAATATTTTTTAACTTCCGGTTATGTTGATTTGTGGCTGTTTGATGGCCGATCCTATCGAACTGATTCCACTGTCCAGTTTCATCTGAAATATGAGTGTGATAAGTCAACTTTATACCTAAACATAATGTATAAATTAAATAACTTAATTACCCTCGTCTTCCGAAGGGGGGGGGGGGGGGTTTTGTTTTACCGCTCTCTTCTATTCTTTTCGCCCTTCTAAAACCCCAATTTTCCGGTGTCAAAGGTGAGTTACTGTTATTGCCAATTGACATTTATGCTCCGTGTTCAGGCTCCCCATAAAACACTACCCGGGGTATAAGGAAAGGTAAGGGTGATCCCCAAATGATGGATAGGGGGTGGCACTCACCACCCCCCCCCCCTTTTCGGGAGTGAAATACCAACACGCCTAGACCACAGGAATGTCATAGACTTGATTTTTAGTTGGGAAATATATATCAAGGTCCTCCGCTTCCTTTGATACAGAAGATACCAACTACGAACATATGGCATAATGACGTCATAAGTCTCTACATGATGGAAATGTTGAGTGTTCAATATATTTTTGAGCCAGAAATTTGCAAAATATCAATGTTTCTTCCTATATGCTATTTTCATACTTATTACCTTATTACGTCATAGTGGACTTCATCATGTTTCCTACTATTTTTATACCAATTGAAAAAATAAACTCTAAGCCATACTGTAGGTACCAAATTTATAGGAATTTTTTTTATTTTTTTTACGTTTTTTGGGGGGGGTGGTACCCCCTTCCTGTGTGTTGTTACAAAAATTGATCAGGTAGACAAGGGTTAAAGGTGCAAGCGAGGAGATTTCAAATTAACAGGTGTCGCCGAAAAAAATTGAAAATTATGATTTTTGGGCACTGGTTGTGTAAAGCTTTATTAATAATATCCCAATCTGTAAGGATAGCTGAGAACTGTTCTTGGTACAAAAATTGTGAACCTGAAATTCTAAATTTCGTATAGGGCAAATAGAAATTCAGCCTATGTTTGCTATTGAAATATAAGCAATACAAAATCACCTTTTGTTTTAATGTTAAGTTATTCTGTAAACCAAATAAAAGGTAGGGGTTCTATTGTGCGTAAATCTGTATGAAATCACTATACATATCAAGAAAAATCTGGATGACTGAAATCTCTTGTCGCAAGTAATAAAGCAATAGTTAAATGATTTAAATGGCATGCAATTAGGCGGTTCATTAAATTTCAGAAATTTTCCTGACTCTATCAATTTCCTCTTTCCAATATTGCCATTTACATCATTCAAATTTGAGTGCGGTGAACTTTCCCAGTAGTAGAGCGATGGCCCAGTCATCGACCTCATGCTTGAGAGGGGGGTGATTATCGCATTACCTTAAGCCGGGTAATGGGAAAGTTTGGAGGATTTATTACAAAGGCGAACGTGATAGGTCTTGAGGCTAGGTGTGGTGGGTCTCATCCAAGACGGGCCCATTCAAAACCAGTCGCCCGTGCTGGGCCGCTGACATTTGTAATATTGCACGGAATAATTATTAGTTTGGGTGATTTGTATACACCATAATGTCAATTCGAACAAAACAAATCGCCCAAAAATATCAGTTGTTGGATTGTTAGGTGGCTATTGGGTGGTTAAATTTTGGCCTATCCATGGCCACAACAACGAATGAAATGACACGTCAGTCGTTTGATTTAAGTAAACCGCCTCAATGAATACATCTTTTTCACCGTAAGCGCCATTGCATTATGAGAAAAAGAGATCTGAGCACAATGATCCAGGTGCACTATGATTACACCTGGCACCGCTAACACCTACATCAATTGGTATCACTACCGATTAGTATAGCAACGCGGCACCAACAGTATGTGAAGAGCGGAGGCAGCCATTGGCTTCTATGTTGGTACTCTATGTTTCTTTGTGGGCGGCAAAATGCGAGACGGATGAATCTAAAGCTTTCGTCACGTTTTTGCCTCTCTATCTATATAGAAACCCTTGTTCCTCATCTCTCTCATGTCCATGGTCATACATCGCCATGATGCAATCCGATAGGGAAGGCGATGGACGAACAATCGAACCTACAGACTTAAATTTAATCTTTTTTACGCCAATTCTGTGCTACCCAGTCATCCGTGACTAGGTGGGTGCGATCTCGTTCGAATCCACAATCTCCAAGTACTTTGTTACGCTTGGTGTCAAAGCATGTTAAAGTGTTACCAAAAGGTCTAGTAAGAAAGTTTCGAAGACGTCTTATATGCACTTACACGTGTACATTTTGTATATTTTTGTAAATTTCCAGTTTCCAATAGACCACTATATTACGTTAATAGATCCGGCATTCATACAAAAAATCACTCTGGATCAATAACGAAAAATATTCAGGGCGCCTTCCCCATTCCCTACCAAATATCCTGCCCCTTTTTAGATTGGGGCATGCCCTTCTAATGTTATTTCATAAAACCAACCGTAAATTCATAGTAAATATTAATGTAAAATCTAAATAATAATTCTCTGTTGTGCCGAATAAAGCTTGCACATTTTCTCGAAAATGAATCAAATGTAATCTCAATTTCTGTTCCCCAATATAATCAGTGATCAATATGCATTACACATAGACCTCAGCAACAATACAGCTGAAGTATTTTTCTTTGTTAATTTTAAAGAACTTTGTAAGCTCTTAAACAAAGAGTTACCAAATGATTAAAAACAACAGAATTTTTTGATTAAGCATTATTATTCATATCATTTTTTAGCATTTCAATGAATATAGCACACATTACTTGATCTGACTAATCTTGATAATCTGTAAGGACTTCTGCTATTACTAGTGGTTGCATCTGCGATTTATGTTGAAGGATGAGTAGGTTGTGCCCGGGATGAAAGTATATCAGATTTGAATGCTAGTTTACCACATACCGGAAATTTCCACCTGTGTATGTCCTGTCATCTTGTTATGTTGTGGCTCTGCAAAAGGTCTTTCATTTTTTAAAAGAAGAAAAATTGTGTGTATTTGGAGAATTTCAAAATTGAACATTTATTCTGCTTAATAGACTACGTGATTGGTGCCTTAAATAACAGACTACCCCGGCCAAGATAGGCGAAAACCTATCACAGATCATGTCGTTCATGATGAACGTATGACACAAAGTGGGAACATCCACCGTTTAATCTTGTCTTCGACTAAAGCAGAAAGCATGTGGCCCTACTGGACAGCCAGCTGGAGCTATACGTGTACCTGGTTCCAAAAAAAATATCAACTTTGGACGTAGTACACGGGAGTGAAAGTCGTGAACTTAGACATGTTTTAAAGTAAAACTAAATAAATATTTCCTTTAAATTGTTTCTGATAAGTGACTTGTGTTACCATGGGAAGCGTTGCACCGCATTTATCAGAAACAGGCCTTTAAATTGCACGAGGTGAAAGGAAAACAGGATATCTGTACACCAGTACGTTATACTTGTTCTTGAGGAATACTATTCACTCCCTTGTGGGGTCAAACAGATAGGACGAGTTATGCCCAAAATTGTATGGAATATTCAGTTACACTGGAAGTGGTGTTGAAGCTCAGTCTTGAAGATCTGGGTATTAGTTTATTTCAGATCTTGAAAGGGAATTCCACTTCTTAAAGCACTAATGTGTGATTTCTGTAATAAAATTACAAAATAAAATTGCCTCTGATTTTTCTCTCAAACGGAAAATTATGTTTCGCAAAGGCTTTTCAGTGCAAAAAATAGAAAAATTACAAAATGATCTTTATTATGCAGATTTTCTGTATTCACAAATATGTGCTTGGTGCATTAAAATAGCAGAACCGCCCCCGGCTGCGATATTTTTGTCCGTGGTTGTTAACTTGTGAAATTACACTATAGCGTCTATTTCATTTTAACAGAATTCGAAACAAACTAATTTCTCAAAAATTGAGCAGACTGTGGGATTCGAATCAACGGCAAGAAACATTCTTAACCACTACAAGAGTGGGGGATTTGTTGCCGATGTTGGGATTTTAATTCAATATAAACCTTCACGGAATAAAGTTCAAAAAGATAAAAAAAAACAATAGTTGCCCTTTGAGGTCAGTGAGGAAGAACTGCTCCAGGAGCATCGTCGGTGATAAAAAAATTACCGTGTGCAACTTCTATATAGGTTGCACACCACCAAATACGCTGCCATTCATTTTTTTCAGATGCCATGCAAGAAAGTAATGCACCCATGAATTGTTTAGCCTAGTTAGTGGTGTAGCGGTAGCCTAGTGATGTAACCACTAAGCCACGAAAGACTGGTGAGCATATATATAGATAGATGCGTTTAGATTAAAGCTATAAGTATCAGGCCCGATGATTATTCGTCCCATTCCTTGCAGGTTGTATTAGAATGGTGTGTTTACAGCGTGTCCCCCCAAAAATAAACCCTGTGGTTGAAGGATCATTACTTTATATGACATGGTGAAATCAGAAATTTTGACTTGGAAGTGTAATTCATTCTAGGTTTAATAACAAAAACTAATGATTCTTATGTCATACATCGCCATGATGCAATCCGCTAGGAATACGATGATGAACAATCGAACCTAGGGCTCTAAATTTAATCTTTTTTACGCCAATTCTGTGCTACCCAGTCATCCTTGACTAGGTGGGTACGAACTCTGTTCGAATCCCCCAAACTCAAGTACTTTGTTGCGCTTGGTGTGCTTTATTCCGTAAAGCATGTAAAAGTGTTACCAAAATTCTAGTAAGAAATGTTTCTAAGACGTCTTATTATGCACTTACACGGGTAATTTTTTATATTTTTAATATTTCAAGTTTACCATAGGCCACTCTATTACGTTAATTATCAGGATCCGGGCATTCTATACAAAAATCACTCGGGATCCATAACGAAAGTTCGTTGCCAAACTATTCAAGGCGCCTTCCCCACCAAATCTCCTGCCCTTTTTTGATTGGGGCATGCCCTTCTACACTGTTATTTCGTAAAACCAACCGTAAATTCATAGTAAATTATTAATGTAAAATCATATAACTCTCTGTTGCGCCAAATAAAACTTGCACATTTTCTCGAAAATGATTCAAATATCATCTCAATTTCTTTTCCCCAATATTTTTTTTCTTATAAGATCTTTGTAAGCTCTTAAATAAAGTTCACAAATTGATAAACATACAGATTTTTTTTTATTACGCATCGTTATTCATATTATCATTTTAAGAATTTTCACTGAATATAGCAGACATTACTGATCTAACTAATCTTGATAATCTGATAAGTACTTCCTGCTTTCTACTAGTGTATTGCATCCTGTCATTTTATGATGAATGGTATGATTATGTTGTGCCCGGGATAAGTATTATCAGATTTGAATGCCTAGTTTCACACATACCGAGAATCTCCACTGTGTATTGTCATTTTCATCTTGTTAATGTTGTGGCTGCAAAAGGTGCTTTCATTTTTAAAAGAAATTGGTGTATTTTGAGAATTTCAATATTTTACCATTATTCTGATTACACAGATTACGTGATTGGTGCTTTAAATAACAGAACTACCCAGGCCAAGATAGGCTAAAACCTCTCACAGATCATGTCGTTCATGATAAACGTATGACACAAGTGGTAACATCCACCGTTTAATCTTGTCTTCGACTAAAGCAGAAAGGCATGTTGGCCTACTGGACAGCAGATGGCGCTATACGTGTACCTGTTTGCAAGCAATATTCAACTTTGGAGTACCCATGAGTTAAAATGCCGT
This sequence comes from Ophioderma brevispina, assembly GCA_023653785.1. NCBI lineage: Eukaryota > Metazoa > Echinodermata > Ophiuroidea > Amphilepidida > Ophiodermatidae > Ophioderma > Ophioderma brevispina. The sequence continues at coordinate 187,691 of JAMKCH010084933.1, read as the reverse complement.
GAACCTTTAGACAATGTTTTCAAGTAAAACTAAATAAATAATTTCCTTAAATTTGTTTCTGATAAAGTGACTTGTGTTACCATGGTGGAGCGTTCACCGCATTTATCAGAAACAGGCCTTTAAATTGCACGACGTTGAAAGGAAAGCAGGATATCTGTACACCAGTACGTTATACTTGTTCTTGAGGAATACTATTCACTCCCTTGTGGGGTCAAACAGATAGGACGAGTTATGCCCAAAATTGTATGGAATATTCAGTTACACTGGAAGTGGTGTTGAAGCACAGTCTTGAAGAGCTGGGTATTAGCTTATTTCAGATCTTGAAAGGGAATTCCACTTCTTAAAGCACTAATTTGTGATTTCTGTAATAATATGACAAAACAAAATTGCCTCTGATTTTTCTCTCAAACGGAAAATTATGTTTCGCAAAGGCTTTTCAGTGCAAAAAATAGAAAAATTACAAAATGATATTATGCTTATTTTCTGTATTCACAAATACGTGTTTGGTGCATTGAAATAGCAGAACCGCCAGGCTGCGATATTTTTTCCGTGGTTGTTAACTTGTGAAATTACACTATAGCGTCTATTTCATTTTAACAGAATTCGAAACAAAATAAGTTCTCAAAAATTGAACAGACTGTGGAGTTCGAATGTACGGCAAGAAACATTCTTAACCACTACACTGGCGAGGGATTTGTTGCCGACGTTGGGATTTTAATTCCATATAAACCTTCACCGATAAAGTTTAAAAAGATCAGAAAAACCTTTGAGGTCAGTGAGGAAGAACTGCTTCTGGAGCATCGTTGGTGGTCAAAAACTACCACGTGCAACTTCTACATAGGTTGCACACCACCAAATACGCTGCCATTCATTTATGTACAAAATTTCCCTGACTAAAACGTACATTTTTCGCTAACGAAGCGACTTAGTTCCTAGCGACAGCGTTTTTCTTGGAACTCAGCGCCTCTGCATACCACTTTACTTGGAAAAAAACATTATGGCGACCACGGAAATTTTCGAACTACTAGAGCACGAAGACTACGATGAGTTGTGAGCTGGGTTTCTAGTCTAAAGATTCCTTTGGGAAAGGGATTCAAATAAGCACTATAATTACTCATCAGAAAGCCTCGCATGCTTCTGTTCTCAAAAGCTTGTTGGTTAGTATCTTAAAAATTATTTCCAGCACAGAAAAATTATCAAAAAGGTTTCAGGTTTTAATATTTTTTTAACTTTGAACTTAGAACTTCTTTTAACACGATTCAGCCAGAGGGTGCCAGACCAGATCGTTTTAGTTTTGTGGAATTTATAGATACAAGGAATACAGTGTGATCTTCAAGTATAAAACAAGTACAGCCAGATGAGCCCCTAGGACTCTCGTTATAGGACTTCAATGTCCATCGGGCCAAAATCCCAATTTTTAAATCAATTTTAATCCACTTTATTGAATTATCAAGATCGAGAAAAATTGAAGCTCTGTGCCATGTGAAATGTGTTATTATGTTTAAGTCTCGTCCACCCAAGTTATTTTTGTAACATCACACCGAAAGGAGGTAGTTACCACTGTTATATTATTGGTCTTGTTCAATCAATTATTCAGACTATCTGAATATGTAACAATACATCCTACCAGACTCATTACTCGGTAAAGTGGCTCTCAAATCTAGTTGATGGCTGGATGACAGCTTGCCGAATTGCTGAATAAAGAAGTGCTTGAAACGTAAGATTGTACCGTTTCCCGCTTCGTAATAATTTTATCGTGGTGGCAGTTATAACGGACTGATTCCAGCGAACCACGCAAGAAGCTGCAAGATAAGAAATGACTTTCATGTAAGCAGAAACAAACATTTGAATGTTGTCGCAAAGAGTTTGCCCCAGTGAAACTAAACATTTTGGGGGCGGTAATCAATTGGGAGTCATACTATCATACCTTGGAAACAGGTAGCCGTCACCAGTGCAGAGTGAGCGGCAAGTATCCAGCTTATTACCTATAATAGCGGTACGTAAATCCTGAACTTGAACTCGACAACTGATAGCCCGTTGCATTGTGCGAGTGTACAGTTTCGCCCTATCCTTCCAAGTACTTCAGAGAATTCTATCAGGTGTTTGGATCCAAGTAGAAATAAACGTAACTGAAAAACTAACGAGACGTAACTTAGCGCAGATTGCTGTAATTTTTCGTGTGTGCGCCGTTTTTACAGTGAAGTGGGTTAGATGACGTGCACAGCAAACCGTATTCCAGCTGTTGAAACTTTAATGATTCCGACTTTGCGACCGCAGCACATCTAAAACTTTTGAATATTACTCCACAGAGACGTACGTTCATCTCCAGGAACAACAATATGGCGCAGACACTATGGAGTAGAAGGAAACGCCAACACATATCGTCGGCCGCGTCATATAGTGACGTATTCGACATCACATAACGACTTATTTGTCGAGAATCTATTCTGCGCAGGCCCATAGCGTCGTATCTGCACTTTAAAGTAATTTGCCGTTTCACATAATGACGTATTTTTGCGACGTATTTTCAGTTCACGATAGAATTGTTATTTTGTCGTTTTCACATAGTGACGTATTTGCGCAAACGCGTCACATAACGACGTACTTTCGCGACGTAATTGTTATTTACACGTTGAAATTGCTATTTTGTCGTTTTCATAGTGACGTATTTTATTTAACATCATTGTTTCGGATATCTAAATAAATTGGAAGATGGTGGAAGTTTGTTCAGTCCGTGTCGATTGTGATGATCCTGATACACTCTGTGATTATTATGAAACCATTAGATCTTTTGTTCTGAATGAACTTTGCTCTATTGCCACTAAGGAGCAGGACTCGCCTTCCTTGGTATAATAGTAAGATCCTCCAGGAGAGGCGGGTTCGGAGCCGTCTTGAGCTTAGGTGGCGTAAATCACGTTCTGATGAAACTACACTTCGCTTATTGTGCAGAAATACAATCTCGGTAAACTTATTGTTGATCCTAAACGTGACCTTTTTCTGACAACTTTCTTTGTTGTAGTACTATTCGAGATGTTCATCACACTAAAAAGTCTTTTGAATTCATCATCAAGGGCTTTGCCCAGCGCTAACTCTGACGCTGATCTTGTCAATGATTTCCTGACTTTCTTTGATGATAAGGTTAAAAAGATTATGTACAATATGACTATCAATGCTGAATCTCTCCAGGCAGATAGGGATCGCAAATGCTATATGCCAGGTTTTAAAGCACTCTCTGACTCTGAAGCTGCTGATTTAATTGGCCAAATGTCCAACAAGGCCTGCACTATAGATTTCACACCACTAAATAGATCTGGTCTGGCACCCTCTGGCCGAAAGGTGTTTAGAAAAAAGGTAAAATTGGAGCCAGTAACAACTGGAATTTCCTGGGCCATATTTGGTGTTAGAAATTTAGTAAATACAGTACTAATTTTACACCCACCCCATAGGAATATTTCGCCTAGAAGCCACAGTTTCAGAGGGGATCAGAACTCATCATTGTATTCACGCTTCAGTGGCTTGAAAAATCCGTGGTCAAATTATACATTCTTCTTGCTGAATGGGATGCAGAAGTATAGAACCCAAGGTAATGCATAATTTAAGTGACTGAGTCGATTCGTTAATGAGAAATTTACATTTTAATTAAGACCATTTTGTACATAAAACCAATGGCACAATTTATTTGATGGTGTGCAACCTTTAGGAGTTGTGTGTAGAGACTAGCGAAAAAGTTTCGTGACCCCTGACCTCTAGTACGTTAAACTTGATCTTGTCATCTTGAGTTCAAAACACTAGTAATAGTCCCCTAGACCGTTGCCTCTGAAAGCTATTTAGACCGACGGAGGAGGGCGGCAGGAAAATCTGAAGAGCTCGACAGACAAGGTAAGTCAATGGACCTGCGAAATATGTGTACACTTGACCTGCGAAATATGTGTACACTTGGCACTTGGCTGGCTGAATCATTCAGATTGTGAAGTGAGTGGTGAGTGGCTAGTCTACGACTGAGGTGCAAAATTCAGCAGCCTGGCTTGTGCCAGTGTTGTATTACCGTAGCCGTTTCAAATAGTCACATAATGAATGGTATAGCAGCTTTTGCGACCTGAGTTACACAGGTACTAATGATGGCTGCTCTTTCTTTTATCCAAATAGTGAGGCTATTTTGATTCATGTTATCAGCTATAGCCAGCCTTATGCCTTGACATACATGTACACAGCTGGCCCGAGTAGGCACCCCCCCCCCCCCCGAATACTCCCTTCTCAAAGGCCGGGCGCTATGACGAGCAAAGAGTAAGTTATTTTATTTCTGATTACATAATGAAGCAATGCAAAACAGAAAATGTTGTTTCTGGCAGTATGTGACATTGTGAGTACCCAAGAACACCCAAATCTCCAGTAGATTGCAAAGTATGCATATTCTAGAACAACACTAATTTCTTGCTCAATGCATTAAAATAATGAAATTATTCTCATGAATGATCAAAACATGTCAAGACGGGTTGAAATAGACATGAAGTGCATTGATTTACAAATCTGAGGGTTCTGTAGATTCCATACCACTAAATAGATCTGGTCTGGCACCCTCTGGCCGAAAAGTGTTTAAAAATGGGGGCCTAAGTTAAAAAATGAGTCTAAGTTAAAATTGAGAAATAGTAACAACTGGAACTTCATGGGCCATATTTTATTGCCTTTACGATATGGTGTCCCTTAGTCGTTTTTACTTTGACATTTTGGCATCTGTAAATATTATCTGGCATTTGATCATGTTTTTAGCCAATTTATTTTTTGCATTGAATAAAGTTTGTCTCATTCGTTTATAATTACATGTATGTTTGCTTTTTAACCCTCGTCTACCGAAGGGGGGATGGTACCACGCCCCCCCCCCCTTTAGGTTTTTCCCGGCTTGCTGAAGACCCTTTTTGGCGCCAAATTATTTAATGTAATTATCAATTTATATTTTCCGCTACTTTTCATCCAAAAACAAACATCTACCGGGGTATAGGTATACAGGGTGATCTCCCCCCCCCCCTTTCGGGAGAGAAGAACCAATATGCCTAGCACGACACAAAAATATCACAGACACTTGATTTGGTACCAATAGATAGCTATGGTCCTCCTTTTTCCATTAGTACCAACATGAGTACCAACATGCCTAGAATTATTTCAGAATGCCGTCATAAGGTTTGCATGTCAGCAAAACCGTCAATTTCCATAGTACACAGTGTGGAATAGGGGAAAATTCATTTTTTCACCAAAAAGTTAGGAATATTCGATTGTCATGCGGTCTTTTACTCTATTTGATGGGAAATGACTAGTTTTATATATTCAGAGCGTTTTAATGCTATAATAATGTGTTTGTGTCAGTAAAATTGCAAAATTGCAATTTCCACCCTATATCCAGTTTTTCATACTTTCCTCAACTTATGACGTCATAGTGACGTCATAATGGAATGTTGGTACTTATTTTGATACGAATGGAAAGACAAAACTCTAAGCTAATCCTGTGATACCAATTTTATAGGAATCGGGTGTCAGTAACGACAATTACGGGGTGGTAACCCCCCCCCCCCCCGGAGTTTTGTTACAAAAAATGGCTCAGGTACGCGAGGATAACTTTGTGAGCGCAATGATCTGATATAATTGCGGTTCTCCCATTATTATTATTATTAAATGATTAATTCAGCATTAAGGCGATTTTTTTTCTTATGCACTGAATTTGGCGTTAAGGCGAAATTCTGTGTCTTCTTAAGGTTTCCATTGTTTGCGTTTATTCCGTCAAAAGATATGAATATTAATTTATGCAAATGAAAAATGAAGTGGAATAACAACGGATATGATTATTAATTAATTTAAATAATAAAAAGAGCTCATTATAAGCTAATGAATAATTTAAATTTCCCCTTAAGTATCATTTTATTATTATTATTATGTTGTTATTATTATTATATATATTGTTTTAGAAATTATTTTAAAGATACAAATCAACACGATGTCAAGATAAAAAAGTCTGTGAGTAATTACAGTGCTAATTTTACACCCACACCATAGGAATATTTCGACTAGAAGCCACAGTTCAGAGGGGATCGAAACTCATCGTTGTCTTCATGCTTCAGTAGCTCGAACAATCCGTGATTAACTTATGGATTCTTCTTGTTGAATGGGATGCAGAGATCTAGCAGTCCAAGGTAATGCCAAATTTAAGTGACTTCGTTAATGAGAAATTTACGTTTTAATTAGGGTCATTTTGAACATAAACCAATGGCAATTTATTTACATACATACATACATACATACATACATACATACATACATACATCATACATACATACATACATACATACATACATACATACATACATACATACAATTTCTTATAAAGCGCAATATCCAGAAAAACAAATTTCAGTGATCAAGGCGCTGTACGGCAAAAAAGGAAATAGTATACACAAAGGCAAAATACAAACAACATAGTCAGTACAGATGTGATTTCAAGAGCTTCTTAAAAATGGTGACTGAGCTTGCATTTCTTATATGCTGTGGTAATGCATTCCACAACATGGGGCCTGCAACTGAAAAAGCCTTTTCACCACTACATTTTTTTGGACTTAGGTACCTCAAGACGAGTCTTATCAGTCGCAGATTATCGTAACAGGGGCAGATGGAGGAAATGTTCTGTATGAGAGTAAGTCAGTGAGGTACTGAGGACCAGAGTTGTTGAAGCATTTGTACACATGGAGGCATATCTTGAAGTTAATGCGTTTTTTAATGGAGAGCCAGTGAAGTTTGTTCATGAGAGGCAGTGGACTATCGAGTCTGGAGGCCGAGAAAATAAGTTTAGCAGCACGATTTTGAAGAGACTGGAGTCTGTCAAGATCTTGTGTATTGGCACCATATAGCAGAGCATTACCATAGTCCACGCGAGAGAGGAGTAGTGTAAGAACGACCAGGTGACGTGTGTCTTGATCCAAGTACCGACATATACGGCGGATATTGCGTAGTTGAAAGTTACTAGCAGATATGATACTGTTTATTTGTTTAGCCATTGAGAGATGAGAGTCAAAACTTATCCCCAAGTTCCGGATGTTAGATGATGGTTCAATACTACATTCACCAACTTTCAACTGTAATTTTGGAAGCTTCCTTAGGCTTTGGTATGTTCCTGCTACAAAAAATTCTGTTTTCTCATTATTCAGTTTAAGTTGTTAAGACTCATCCATGTTTGGTGGTTTGCAACCTATAGACACACTTCCTTCCTGGTTCATTAAACAGAGACTTAAAATGTCTATTCCATCACCAGGATAGTAAACAATTCTTTTTGACAGGCATATTTCCTCACACTTTGAAGCAATCTATCATTATCCATATACTTAAGAAGATACAGGCCTCGCAGCGATCATCCAGATGAAACTGTCTCTCACTTTTACCATGAACTATCCACCCCTTCCCAGAGAGACCATGAAAACAATTGACTGGAGGAAGGTAGTGGGAGATGCAAAGCTATGTGAACAGTATACTGCATAACAGGTTCAATACTCTTGTTGACAACCTTGAAGACAGGAACTCCAGCAGAGTATATGATGTCCTCACTACAGCAAACAAAAAATTGCATTGGAGAAAGAAGACGAAGACCGCTGCCTTTGCCTCAAATGACAATGTCAGCAAAACCAGAGAAAAACCTGAAGTATGCAGCCAAGAAGCGACTAACAAGAACGCTACACCGCCTATAAGAATCTAAGGTGAAACAACTCAAGAGCGCCTTGACACATGGTTTCAGCACTTTAGTTCTCTGCTTGGCAAGCCAGTTTAGAATAACACCAACCTTGATGAACCTTTCTTGCAATCACAAGATAGCAGACACCTTTCCCATCCAGACTATAAAGGAGCTTCAGAGCTGCCTGAAGAAACTGAACAACACAAAGACGCCTGGTCTCAACAACATTCCTGCTGTAATCCGGAAGAATCAACTGTTAGAATTTTGTAACAAGGCCTACATGGGAAACAAACCAGCTGCCTTTTCAACACCGTTCATCACTACTCCACCAAATATAGGCGACCTGCAGCTACCCCCAATCTACAGAGGAATCACACTGTCACCTCTGGCCACTAAGATCTACAACTAAAAGCTGTTCAACAGAATCATTCTTTACATAGATCCCATTCTCAGACAAACACTACCCCAGACATAATGCCCTCAGAAGAAACATAGAAGAGTTGCAAATTTCAAAAAGAAAAGCTTCAGTTGTGTTGGTAGACTTCATCAAGACTTTTGGCAGTGTCAACAGGGATGTAATGCGGCATATTTTCATAAACTACGGTGTTCCAGATGAGCATGTCAAAGCAATTGCCATCATGCATGATAATCTAAATCTATTGCAGACCATGGATGGGCCCACAAAGGAGTTCCTAACAACTACAACAATCCTCCTATCTGTTTGTAATCGAGGTCGATTACATTCTCAGACAGTGTCTTAACATCGTGAACAACAAGTGTCTCACCATCAACCCTAAGCGTTTTAGACGTCACCAATATCAGCCTCTCACAGACCTTGACTACGCAGACGATCTAGCTCTAAGAGCTACTAACATCACTTGAGAATGCTGCAGACAAAGTTGGCCACATCTAAATGCCCAGAAGACGGAATACATGACCGTCAACGAGGAAGAGAATATTCACCCTATGCACTATAGACGGTATCCAATTCAAAGAGGTCAAAGACTTCAAGTACCGAGGGTCTTATGTTGCCGACAGCAAGAAAGACTTCCTGTCACGCAATGGACAAGCTTGGAATGTTTGCAATAAACTACACCACTTATAGCAATTTGGTATCGCCATTCAAACAAGCTGACCTTCAGCGCCTCTGTAGAGAGTATCCTGTTATATGGATCTGAGACGTGGACCATGAAGAAAGAGCTACAGGATAGACCGGATGGTACCTACACCAAGCTCCTTATGCGAGCACAAAACATGTCCTGGCGCATGGCGTGAGTGCAAGACCAGAGCACAGATATATGGAGATATCCCTCCAATTTCATACGCTGTCGACCTATGTTGCCGACAGCAAGAAAGACTTCTTGTAATAAATTATGTCACTTATGGCAATCTGATATGTCGAATTCAACCAAACTTACCTTTTCAGAATCTATGCAGAGAGTATCCTGTTATATGGATCTGAGACCTGGACCATGAAGAAAAAGCTACAGGATAGACTGGATGGCACCCACACCAGCTCCTTATATGTAAGTACAAAACATGTCCTGGCGTGAGCACAAGACCAAAAAACATATCCCTCCAATTTCATCCTCTGTCGCCCAGTGCCGTGCACGATTTGCTGGTCACTGTCATCTTGCGATTGATCAAGTACTCTCAGACGTCACATGTTGGATGTTGCCATGTCCAAATAGGGGTCGTCGCCCCTTTAACTACATTGATGTGATTGCTCGAGACATCCAGCAGGATCCATCTGACATCCCCAAATTAATGACGGACGGGGGAATTTGGCGCTACAAGCTGCGGCCGCTAAATTGATATACACTCCATTAGCTCTTTATCAAACTCCTACAACAAATATCTGCTTTGCTACTTTTTTCACATAATCCATGTGAAAAATCACAATTGGTAATACAGCATTTCTTACATTTGCCTTTGTTCAAAATGTAAACATACATGTTAGATCAAGATTCATATTATTAGTGCCATAATTATTATGAAATTCTCTTTTGCATAAGGTAATTCATGCGTTTTCACACCTTTGTCGGATTGGGTCTAATTTTATTATTTCTTCTAGGTATGAATAATAACATCATTTTGAAAGTTTTGAAGCTATATTTAACTCATCGTCCACTTAAAAAATAGTGCTTATTATTTGAAGACATTTTTATTTAAATATCTGTACCTCAAAATCTTTTTGATACGACCTAGGACACGTCTAGATGAGGTCTTATTTCCTTGATGCTTGTCGGAGCAAATCTGCATAAAATTCACCTAAGCTAAACTTTAACTAAAATTAGGAGCACATTTTGCAATTACATTTGATGGCGTCGCTTTCTTCAGGATTCAGCTTGGTCCTTGTGCGCCTGTGCCTTGAACACTAGCATGTAAAGTAATCGTAGTGTATGTATGGCACGTGCTGCCTTCAGAGTATCACCAACTACAGCAAATCTATATTAAAAGTACAAATTACGTCAGCATTCGGACAAGAACGTTGACTCCTAGAGATATAGTCAATTTGGTTATTAATAGAGATACCCTTCATAATGTTTCTCACCTTAATTGTAAGTGAAATTTGATTCGTAATTTTAAAGAGGAACTGCTTTTATCATATCAAAGAGAAACATGTTAGAACTAGTCCACACATCATAGATCAGAGTATAAAATTGATGTTGTTATCAGTAAGGCGAACTAACCAAGACAAGTACAATCTTAATGTAAGCATTTCGTCATAATTAATCGAAACAATAAGCACCCTTCTTTTAGAGCAAATGACGACCATAGCAATGCAGTTATTTTTAAAGTTGGTTGAACTGAATCAGTGCAATTACACTCATATAACTGCAGATGGCAAATTACATTTTAGATCAGATACATCGCATGCTATTCGTGGAAATGAATAGTTTCTGTTATTTTGTTACTCTTCATCATGCTCTAATATGCCCTTGAATCATTCAACCTTATCTTCAAATTATCGAAATGCCTTTCATTATTCCCTTATCTACAGATAAATCAACAAAGAAGCAACGCGTCAAGGGGGTTTTCCTTTTGACGACCTTATTTGTGAATTAAATTTAGAAACAGTTTATTACTAGCAGTCCTAATAGGAACAAAACACTGCAATAAGACATAAAACATGAAATCCCATCGCTTGACGTAAGGAGAAAAATGATCCAATTTCATTAAAAGGTTATCAAAAGATTGATCGAAGGATACCCAGTGACGTCATTCAATATCTTAACGAGTGTAACGAGTAGAGTGATTCACTGATGATAATGTGTTGCCTCGTTGGTTGGCTGTAGCAAATCAGGCCAAAACCACTCATGACAATGCTGAATGCGACAAAATCAAAGCACTCTTTGGCTTGTTTTTATATGTATATACATAATTTAAAAGATACTTGTAAGCAATGAATACAGTATGAGAGGGACTATTACCATTTTAATTCAGGCCATATGATTTTTTACGACAATGATGACAATGCTTAATTCACACATCACACATACAAATAATTCTTTGGATTTTATTCTGTTGTATAAATTAGTCAATAATATCTGGATAAATGTTAATACGTCACAATTATTTTTGTGAGTTTTTATGTTTTAAAGGGGCATTTAGTGATCCACAACCTCGTCCACCGACTTATCTAAAAAAATTGAGATTTCTATTTCATCTGAACCGTTAGCCTTAGTAATCCACGTGTACCAATCTTACGTGCAAACTCGGTCGCATCTGTTAGAAATTCGCAATTTTGCATTTTCTGTCCCTAAACGGACAGATATTACAGCACAGTGGCCTAGGGGGCCGTGGGAAACAAGCAATTCCTCATAACACTAAACCACAAGATCGGGATCAACTCAAATTTCCTGAATAAGCTTTTCTCAAGGATATCTTGTGGACAATGAATAAAACAGAAGGTGCTGGAATCACGAAATACACCTTTAACGGCTAAAGAAATCATGATACGCCTCAATCTTTATTAGATGCTTTTAGGAACTATTGTTATTATGCATAAACTTCTCTCTGTTGAGATATTGGCACTCAATGATGCTCTAGGAGAAAGCAATAAGAAGCATCCTGAAGTACAGGCCATGAAAACAAATCCCTATATCCTATTATACCTTTTATTTGACCGTGTTTTATTAAAACCGAACAGGGGAGCTCATTAACTCGAAATTATTCGTTTTAGTCCCGCAAAGAATTACGCAACACGGATCTTTTCACACGTAAGCAATAGAAAATCAGCCATAGTTTATATAAAATATCATGACCTCTTATGCTTATTTCAGCTGGACTTTCGCATGCACTAGACTTGATAAAGTTTCTTCAGTATCATAAGACTTCAGTGTTTAATGCTAGCCTGAAAAGCAGCGGACTTGCAATGTCTTGTTTACGTTTTAATGTCTGTAAAAATGAAGCTTTTGCTTGACTAAATGACAGCGTTATTTCATTTTTGACAACGCTTAAAAATGGATGAAATGTATAAAAGAGTTATAATAATAGATAAGTAGTAGCTGAATTGAAATATATATTCTGCCGTTAGATCGCAGAACCCGCAAATGGGTTACTGAACATGACGGCATTTGTTTAACATGCAATATTGGCATTGAAGATGTTCACCATTTCTTATTTACTTGCAGCAAACTTAATGATATCAGAATTGATGAATACAACAAACTTGAAGGTAATTTAATTGCTATTAATCATCTTGATGTATGGGAAGCCTTTATCTCCAGCAGCTTACAAGTCAAAACAATCCTTACGTTAGGTGGTATTGAAACTTACAACAATTACTATGTTGAAGATGTTAAAATAATTGCTGCTGTATTTGAAGATTTTTGTATGTCATATGCAAAAAGAGCTTGGGAGCTCAGAAACACACTACGCAATTAACATTAAAAATGGTTGATTGAAATTCGCATTTTAGCTTACCATATTACACTAATAATGCTTCTCAATGCTGACTTTAAGATGCTTGTTTTAATGGTTAACCATCAATATTAGCACAGTATTGAATAGGGCTTTGCAGTATGCATTATTGCTTCTACCATCAAAACCGCAAGTTTGTTTCCCACGGTACTTGATAGGGCGTACGTGCAAGTGACAGGCTCTAATATCGGAACATGCACCTTTAACTGTTGGCTGCTGTTACTGAAAATGCTTTGGGAGACAACCCCAGAAACCGAAGTAATTTTCAGATAAGTGAAGAAAATGAATAATACTATGAAAGAATAGAAATGATGATGGTCTGTTTCTATAGATTTTCAAAAGAAACAGTCATCTTGTATTACATAATCTACATCGGATCAACAGCCTGTCTAAAAAATGGAAAGATCGAAAAGTTTTTTTTTTCAATATTTTAAATCTCAACATTTTTTTTTGCATCACATTAAAGAAAAAAACATGCTTTACTATACTATTATTTCATCTCATTTGCTTGTTTCAATCGAGAGATAACTCCAGTTTACTGCGGAACACAAAAACCAATTAAACATAAGTTATTCACCTTTAAAAAGATTCACCTTTAAAAAGATTCACCTTTAAATTTTTCAAAAAGGGGATTAACTTCATGCGAAAACAGTTAAAGTAATGAAGGAAATTATCTTCAGTAAGTTCTTTAAGATAAAGTGTACATATAACATTCCACATACTGTTGTTTATTAGAAGAGGATTGTGACCGTACAGAAACATCCACTTACTTTCTAAATTCTAAATCCTAAGCTCCGTTTCACCGAAACGTGCATTAGCTATCTGTATTCGTTTATTAATTATGAAAAGAAATATTTATCATTGGACTTATTATGTTGACTATTAAGGCATGTTTCGAGAAAACTAGACTTCCTTTGTGTACTTTAATCATGTGTTTTGTTACTTTTGCTTCAAGACAGGATGGCACAGTATCTACCCATGCATAAAAGTGGCGCAAAATCGAATTTGGTGTATAGCACTAACGTGATTATATCTCTGATTTGACCCAAAAAAATAAGTTGAAACAATTGGAAAGCCCAGCCTTTGTTCTTTAATATTATGCCAAGTAAAAATGACTTCTTTTGAAATTTCACATTTAACCATTTTATTGTACCATTTGTCTTGAGACAGGCTGAAGTATTGATATGTGGAGGCAGCATAATGCATAATGAAATAAATTAAAATAATTGAAGGAATAAGACTTGAACAGAAGTATTACTTGAACAGAGGTGTCACTTGTAGTAAAGTGTATTCCTCTAGTAATGTTACATATATGTAATCCATGAACTTAAAATCCTAATCGATACACTCATAACCAATACCTTTACAATTATTACAATATGCTATAGTAGCCTTCAACTAAAGACTCCTATACAAGAACCAGCACTGGATTAAATTTTGCAGATTATTTGAAATCGCATTTTGAATTTAAATTCAATCTAAGATACTGAAAATTCTTGCATCAGTAAAATATTCAAGAAATAGTTACTCCATGGTAATGCAGACATCGCATTTCATTATAGATATTGTATGAAAGAAAATATGTCCTGTTGAAATATTGTAAGTGAAAGAAATTGAGATGTTCTTCAGAGAAAGAGATCCGTTTTCACCTAGTTCAACCAGCTTCATGTCAAACTAAGAACGTACATAAAGGTGTGATTGGATAACCCTGTTACACAGAGAATGATATGTCTATATACCCCTGTTAGACACAGGGTGATATGGATCAACCCATAACCAATACCTTTGCAATTATTACAATATGCTATAGTAGCCTTCAACTAAAGACTTGTATACAAGAACCAGCTCTGTATTCAGTTTTGTAGATTATTTGAAATCGCATTTTGAATTTAAATTCACATCTAAGATACTGAAAATTCTTGCATCAATAAAATATTCAAGAAGTAGATACTCCATGATGACGCAGACATCGCATTACATTAGAGATATTGCATGAAAGAAAATATGTCCTGATGGAATATTATAAGTCAAAGAAATTCTGAGATTTCGGAGGAAGAGATCCGTTTTCACCTATTTCACCCAGCTTCATGCCAAACTAAGAACGTATAAAGTTGTGATAGGATAACCCTGTTACACGGAGAGTGATGTGGCTATAAACCCTTGTTAGAAACAGGGTGATATGGATACAGTTATGCCAGGCCTCAATAACCATGTATGCTGTACTTAGAGTGTTTGCCTCCTATGTATGAGGTCCACGGCCTAGCTCCAAATGGGGCCTACTTGATGCAATAAATGTTAAAATGCAAAATTCTAAATGACATCTATACTACTAAAAAATGTGATCTGTCTGTCTGTCCGGCTTGGCATTTCGTTATGCTTTGACATATGGGGCTGCTATTTGGCTGGGAAGGACAGACTGACGTTTGTTATCAGGGTTTCAGAGTGATGCAAAAGGTCAAAGGTCATCCAGAGGTCAATTTACGTAGAAATGGCCTATAACCACCAAATGTTGTCAAAAGGACCACTGACCTGAGCACAGAACAAATCTAAAGCCAATGGTCACACACATAGGTCAAAGGTCACACACGGGGAAATGCACTAGTTGTGTACAATAAATTCTGGATTTTGTTCTCTTTATGCAACTGAAATTAGAACCATGATAACACTTTGGACTTCAGAAAAGTACATTAAAGTCTTATGGTATCTTGTACATATACTCCCTAAAAGAGCTAAAACTCACTCTGTGAGAGCTTGTGGAGGGACAACCTTTTTTCTTTCGGAGTGATTCTCCATGCTCTTTAGAGTGATGATGATATTTATCTAGAAAGAGTGAAAATCATTCTTAAAAGCTCCAAAAATAACTGTCCACCCACATTCAACTTTGACGAAGATTTTCCTCAGCAGAAAGGGTTGTTCCTTTTTTAGTCATATTTTTACAGTGCACGAGTTATTAGCTCTTTTGCATTCAGAGAGTAGATCAGTCCAGTTTGATAATAATTAGAATCAGATAGAATTAAAGTTAAATTTGGTGCCCTTTAAAAAATGAGTAAATATTGGGAAAAGAAATGACAGATACGACGTATTCATACTAAATCAGTACTTTTGCCGCCATTTTGCCCCTGCGATTGAAATTTGTTGGCACTGACCGGGAAATTTCCCTCTCGGAACGACTGGGCTGGCTACGTGATTGACTAGTCATCTTATAGGAATACATTATTCGGTGTCTTTGTCAAGAATTTTTTAACGAGTCAGTTTGAAAACATTGAAATTATTCACAGTATCCTACTGAAAGACATTATGCTAATTCAAGCTGGCTAAATAAACTGCGTACAGTTGAGTAAGTAGTCGATGTCCTAAATGTCAACAATAAACGGGAGTTATTATGAGAATGTGGAAGTTATTGCAAAGATCTGAGATAGATTAAAGAAGCATCTAAAGTATTTCAAATGAGCTTACAGAAATGCTGCAATATGCTTCATCTGAACAGGATACAGCCATGAACATGACTCTTTAAAGGGATATTAACGTCTTAGTACATCCCTTCCTAAAGATAAAACACCCAGGGCAGTTGACTTGTGTCTGGGCTCTTCTTCTAGAGACACTTATTATAGGACACAAGACAAAAATCTTTCACATGAAATCTTAATGCTTCAGCAAACTAAGCCAACCAAAATATCAACTAATCATAACAAACAATGAGCACTAAACATGCTGAATTAAATACGCCATTATACTACGTAGTATGTATTGTAGGTCTGTCTTGAAGAAATCCCCCTAATAAAACGGTGACAATTGTCCCACTACATTTTCTTTGCATAAATAAACTTCAGTCGAGCCGAACAACTGGTATAACTTATGACATCTGTTTTTAAATCATCTAACAATGTATTCTTTACGTCGGTGACATTACATAGTGGCGTACGGACAATTTTAATATTGTTTCAGCAATTCACCAAATCCCAAAGTTCAAAATTAATTAATTTCTGCATTTAATTAATTGAATTGGTGTAGTTGAAGAAGGTGGAAGGCATTAGATATACTGACGTACATATTATATACGCCAATATGTTGACAATATCATGGCAAATAATGAGCACTGAACATACTGAATTAAAGACACCATAATACATGTACTACGAAGTATGTGCATGTATTATATATATATATATATATATATATATATATATATATATATATATATATATATATATATATATATATATATACTCAATCTGCAGACAGTACCGTTTCGAACTTTGTGTTATCATCAGTGCAGCACAGAGCTGAATGCAATCCACAAATGAAGTGAATCAATGACCCGTTAAGCCACTGACCCATTCCATCACGCCGCACATTGTTTATGAATACCAGAGTGCTCAAACTCAATGAGTGAGCTATGCAAAATGCTAATAGTATTACGTCTTGATAAAAACATCAAGGCTACATAAACCATGTACAGTTGTAGAAAGCAGAAGCTCAACTAACATACTGCAACCTATATGGCAACAGCATGAAAGGAGCGTAATACTCAATCTGCAGACAGTAGAGTATTATATATATATATATATATTTTATTTCCATAAACATTAAATATAGAACAACATACAACCAGAGCCAATAACACCAGTTGAGGTCAACCGTGGACGAAAAAAAATATTATTCCCCGGGAACGTAATCAAAATTTGCTTTCAGAATGGCAAAATTTCCCCGGAACGTGTTTCCCGAGTTTCCAACTTCTTGCAACTCTAGGACAAAACAGTAAGCAATGATGCTAACACACTGACAAACAAATAAACAAGCAAATACAAATCACACAAGAAAACAGGGCAATGTTGATGGCAGCAGAAGTCAAATAAGGAATTATGCCAATAACGACAGATACGTAGGATAGTGTGAAAATTATCATTCCTATTTGGAAATGAGTTTTGAATTGTTTTTGAAATGATTGACTGATTTGGATTTTTAAGAGGTTCTTCCAAATTGTTCAAGAGAATGGGTCCCGATGTTTGCACTGATGAGCATAAATGAACTTCAGCCGAACAACTGGTATAATTTATGACATGTTTGAAAATCATCTAACAATGTATTCTTTACGTCGGTGACATTTCTTAGTGGCGTATGGACAGTTTTGTTCAGTTTTTAACATTCGGTCAATTGTTCCTAACTATTGTTTCAGCAATTCACCAAATCCCAAAGCTCAAAATTAATTCAGTATTTGATTAATTAAATTGGCGTAGGTGAAGAAGCTGGAATTCTTGGTAGTGTATACAGATATGCATACTATACGCCAATATTGTGAAAGCAGTAGTGTAGAAAATATCGCCAACTTCACCTTTTGTGACGTATAGTGTATACGCCACTATAATAGGTTACGGGAAAATAAAAAATGACCTATTGTACGCCACTTTGTCATAGCAAAATAGTTGGTTTTATTTTACAAAGTGGCGTATGATCAGTCGTACGGTGGCACTGTGGGTGCTTTGGTTTTCTGTCGGATTTCAATATGTTACCCAAATCAGGCCATTTTGCCCGATTTTGTGTTTCATTTCATGACGTAATAACGAACATGATATCTTGTCTTGCAAAGATTTCACCTCAAAACGTTTTAGGTCTGATTAAATCACGAATGGCTTCATTTTCATAAGACATAAGCCAAAATCTGAAAAAAATTCATACAAATTATTGTCTGATTTGTTATTCGTGTCAGTTCCTGCATATTGTCGAGGGTATGGTTCCATTTGGAAGATATGTGTTGATCGCGATTTTTAAAGCAGAAGATGCAGTAGAGTAGATACATTATTACGTGCGATTGTTCTGCTATTGCAGTTAAAAGGTTAGCAGTTCACATTAACAGAAACGGTTTAAAATTTTGAATTTCCAACTCTGTGCCGTTAGTCCAATCTGGGATCCCAATTCTAATTACAAAATCGATTATTTGTGATAAATACGCATTTTTTAGTCTTCTCGTTCGCAGTATAGTTTCCTAGACAATTAAACCAACGTACTGTGCAACAATATCAAATTTTGAAAATTGGGGGCGCTCTTCAAAAAATGTGCTAAGATTGCTTTAAGTCACTTACAAGTCTTTCGTGGCTTATACTGACACAGTTTCTTATCAACTAAACATCTGTTTCGTCTATTCATACAAGAAACACGCACGTGTGAGCTCCATGTCTTTCAAAATAGTCGCCAAGCTGCAACCTTTAGCCCGATTGCGCGCTATTAGCCAAATGATACTGTAACAGACCGGATAGCTCACACTTGATAATGAGCCCGCACTCAATTCCATTGAGGTATCGTCCTTGATATAAACTACTTTCGTTAGATCGATGTAAGAAAAGCAGATTAGAGTATTAGTAGTAGTAGTAGTGTGTTTTGTGGTTGTGGTTGTTGTGTTGTTTTGTTTTGCGTTGTATTTTGTTGTGAGATTGTTTGTAAGGTGAGTAGTTAGTAGCTTTTTTCCTCTCGGTGATGTAGTGCAATACCACGAGGGCATAACATTGGAATGCCCATGAAAATCGTGACTACCCTCATACTAGTAGTAGTAGTCGTAGTAGTAGTAGTAGTATAAAAACAAAAACAAAAATAAGTACGTCGTCGTCGTCGTCGTCGTCTTAGTCTTCGTCTCTTCGTCGTCGATAGTCCTATCGTCTATCGTCGTAGTCTTAGTAGTATTAACCTTTTCCAGTGGCTGGCGGTGCGGCGGCGGGCGCGTTTGGGGTGATGGGTGGTGTGGTGGTGGTAATAGTAACAGAAGGGGTGGGAGGAGAGGGAGGGGAGTAACAGATTCGGAGAAGAAAGACCGGAGGTGCTCCCAGTAATAAAATAGAGAACGTATTTGGAAGAGAAAGCGAGGTATTTAAAGGAGGGACCTAAGAGGGGAAGGACCGCCTATATAGGGAGTGTCGTTTAGTTTAGTAGCGTGATACATGCTATCATAATCATCATCATTGTTACATTAACCCCTTTGCAATCATCCTCTTCATAGTGACCAAAACATCCAATTAAAGTAAAGTCCCGATCCCTGACCTATTTCTGTATAAGGAAAGCCTTGACAAAGATCACAATTATCTTAGAGGTAGTTAAAGAGCCTAAGGAGCTCCAGTCAATATCATTGTCATTTGTGTGTACAAAGCACTCGAAATTGACATGTAACCCGCAGATCATCACACCTGCGACACGCTACGGTATTGACTTTAAACTTAATTTCACACATCAGTCGACACGCATTTCTTGTTTAAATTTAGATCAGCAGGTTAAAGATATATATGTCGTCAATGATCTCATGTCATAGATTTGTAGAACTGAAATCGTGATAGATAACACACGAATTTAGAAGTAATTGACCTGAATAAGGTGCTAAAATTAGGGGGTGATCTCTGAACCGTTTTGTGGAGATTATATTTAATACTTTGGAATAGTTGTCGGGTGGCATTGTGTGAGTGGGAAAATGCCCTTTGTTTAAATCTGATTTGGTATTTTACCCCCTGGACATGGCTCCGAAGATACTCAAGTTTTTGAGCATATTTTGGCATATAAGACCAGTGCGAATGGTTAACTCTATAGTCTTTCTATGCGATGTGTTTCTATTACTAAATCATATAATCCTAAAACGTGTTATCAGTGTCTAATGAGGTAGTTTGGATTCCTTTAATACTTTATAGGTGCCATTAATACCCCTGTGTGTCATAATGACGTCATAATTGGCAAACTTGCACAGTTGTTATTAGAAAGTTTTGATGAAAATATGCGTGTAAAGCCATACATGGGTTTTGCTCCTAAAGGAAGGAAATCATTACACAACTGTGACATCCTGGCGGCGGGTAGGGAAGCACCGCCATAACTTTCCAACAATTTTAAGTTTTTCCTCTTCACCGGGGGATGGGGGTGGGAGGTTTGGCACTAACACATATTGGCATGATCAATCTTACTGTCCCCAAACTGATTTTTAGCCGAGCTTGCACCAATGACCCCCGACGCCCCTATTTTTCCAATATGTTCCTCAAATGACCCCTATTTATGATCTTGCACTATTTGCCCATTCTAAGTCACTGAGTATAGCCAATCCTTAGCCATAATTAGTAAAACAATTGCGCATTTGTCCAAAAATAACAATTCGAAAGCAACTGTCTGATTCCAGCAAATGACCCAATTTAATTACTTTGCAACACTGAATGGTACAAGCCCACACTGATTCGCCCCGCATGGAAATAGCCGCAAAAATATTCAGTTATATTATTGATTGCCTCCCCACCCCATCTGGGCCCCTTCCCCTTGCACAAAAAAAAACAGGCATGCCACATACATAGAGGTTTCAGTCCATATGACAAAAATACATTGTGTTTCCTCCAATGAAGGTGATGTGTTATACTTTTTTCCCGGGGGAGCGTGGGAGGGCACTCCTATGTTGGGTATGCAGTATTGCCTATTGAAAGACCCCCTTTTGAACGATAATGCCAAATGGAACCCCTTTTAATGTTACAGGCCTAATCATTTACAGATATTACCCAATGAGCTTTTTTTTAAAGAAATCAAATGAACGCCTTTTTTTCCTATTTTCAGCTAAGAGACTCTATTGTTTTTCATTTTCTGCAATCCAAATTAGCTTGTGTAAAATAAAAACCTCTTTTGTTCAGCAGTTCCTGCCACTTTCATTGAGGAAATTTACTTAACTGTGCCTACTCTTCGGCAAATTCACCGAATGACCCATATTTTTTAAAAATTTTTTACCCCCAATGTTACCCTTTTCTGAGGCTTATTAGAATGACCGCCCTTTTAAATAATGTCATTTCCTGAAAGACACCACTACTTTTGACGGCCGGTAGGCACATACCGTCCTTTCTAAATAGGGGAGAGTGCCGATCCTGGGACTTTGTAAACGTGGTGGCGAGTGCCAAGGATGGCATGTATTGAAATAATATTATGATCAGAGCCCACTCCATTCCATCAGGCTGCTGGAAAAATATAGGGGAGAGGAAGGGAGTAGTAATTTGGTATCTGGGCCAACAAGCCACATTTAAAAACGTCCACCTTCCTTGCACCCATTTCACATAGGTTTCACTTGAGTTTCGCTTATCGCATAGTATAGGGTATAAGTTTGCAGACTGTTTAAATATGTGATAATCGTGTGGCTAAAAATGAACATCAATGGTTAATTTGTACTAGGGTGTAGCCGGGGGGGCACTCCCATATGAAATGGAAATTGGTATTGGGTGTTGTAAGGCTCGCGCTTTCCAAACCCAGGGGGGGCATTCGGTGACAGGACTCTGAAAAAAAATAGGGATTCTTGGTGAGGACAGCAAATTGCCCTAAATTAGGGGGTTTCCGAGTGACAAATTTGCAAAAATTTTCTTTAAAAAAAAAATGGTGGTCTTTGGTAGGTTTTGCCAAATTTGTCTTAAAAAAAGGCGGTCTTTGGTGAAAATTGTCCCCAAAATAGGATCTTTGGGTGGTTGGACATTGGTAAAATTTTCACAACATATGGGGTCTTTGGGTGAAAGCTAGAAAGTTTAAAAAAAAATGGGGTATTTGGGTGACAACGATGCTGAAAAAGGGGGGTGTAACAGCCTTCCTACGTGTGGCTTCCAGATGGAGTGCCCCTCCTCCCCCCCCCCAACCCCGGTGAAGGCACAACAATTGGAATCGAAGTTCAGAGGGATAAAATGCCGGTAGGAACAATTACTGGATGTCTGACATCGGTTTTTTTTATAAAAGGATCAATATTTTGTTCCTCATTTTTCTGACCAGGAGGGGTAGCCGAACCTGAATGCAAAAGGGACATTATTGTAGGAGAGAACAAGGCCGTTTAAACTCATATTGGATTCTATGATATTCCCCCTTAGGAGTTGTAATAGGGGGCAGGAAATGTATAAAGTCCACACTTCGCCAATAATTTTAGGATCTATTGCAGCCAGACTAGGCATATTTTAGAAGGGTGCACAAGAGGCTTGCTACCCATGCATGTATCCATCCGATCTTGATGGGGGGCTCCCGTGGTCTTTCATTTGGGTAGGAAAAGGTAAACAAAGCGTTAGCAATGTACAAAAAAGTCAACAAAATGCTACATCTATTTCCCAAATGGGCCATAGCCGCTAAACCTGGGTAGAATTGCAGTTAAGGAACATCATTTTTTACCCGCCCCCACCCCATTGGTGTTCCTCTGGGTCGGGGAATGTAAACTAAAAAGATAAAAAATTTTTTTTTAATTTTTTAGCTTTTTTCACTTTTTTCATTTTTGAGGAGTTCGTGCAGCCATTTTGGAGGTGGGCAAAAGATTCATGCTACTATCCTGTCTTAAGGCCATGCCCCCATTGCTGGGGGGGTAAAAAAAGGTTCATACTTTCCTCACATGTGACTTGAGACAAAAGTAGTCTATTGCAACAGTTTCGTCTTCTCTGAAAGTTGTTTAACAAAGTAATTCCAAAAATCAATTTGATTAAGTCCACGAATCTGTAATAAGCTACAACCCTATGTATACAATGCGCAAAAAAAAAAATAGACAAAATCCGTAAAACTTCAATAGCCATGCCCAGGGGGTAAAATGACCAAAGCGAAAAAAATAAAGGGCATTTCCTCACTCACACAAATGCCACTACAATGATTCCACAAGTATGTATTTAAAAAACTTTGGTCGAGATCACCCCCCTACTATAAACCCTAATATAAAAAGATTAGAAAAGATCTGTTTTCTTAAATGCAGGAAAATCGTTTGATATAAATAACAACATTTGTGATGCGCAATGGAACAATCGCTGTCTTCCTCATGCTTTAAGTTATAGTACTGATGCCAAAATAGCATTAACAATCCCAAGGATCTGGAAGATAATATTGTTGAGGAGCCTGCCTGAATTTCTATGCGTTTTTTTGTGAAAATGCCAAAATACAAAATAGCCGCCATCTGCCATCAAAACAGGCATAAAAATAGGTTGATTTTGAATTGATTATTGGGTAGGGTTAATATCACCAAGAAAGTCTAAGAGCGTATAATTGATTTGGGGAGAAACCGTCCCTTAATTTTTTTTACCAAAATAGTATGTGTTTGCTTGGATAATTTGAACAAGTCCTTGAAATAGCAACATTTTGGTTCGTTGTGCTGGTCTAATATACAGACAAGGTTATTTATCTGTGTGTTATACTAATAAAGTTATTCATTTTTAAAACAAATATCTGATTTTTATGCAAAGGGACAGTTCGTTACTTTGTATTACAGCTTTTGATTTTGGTTGAGGGTGATTTAAAGAGTTATGCAAAATTGCTAGCCTTTGTTTGAAGTACGGTATCGTATGATGTATCAGGTTATTTCAACGTAAAGGTGATATTATATTTGATTAACCAAAATTTTAACTTTGCCAAACAATGCATATGGAATCCTAATACGAATTTATTTGAAAACAAATCAAATTCAGATTACAATCCATTAAGAAACATGGTGGAATTTCTAAAATATTTAGTGTATCATGTGATGTAGGGTGTGCTTACCTATGGCATTGGGACTCTATAGGTTGTCTTTATTTAACTTTATCATCTAACCTTGTGCTCACTTTGACACATGGATTTTATGTCTGCATACTGTGAGGCCTTTTTTATATTGACAATACAAAATGTCCTGTTTACAGCATTTTAAACACTCATAATATTCGTTTGAGGAATATACTAAAGAGCACGTTTTCAGTTCATCAGATGACACATTTTTGACCAATTAAAATTTTTAATAGTTGAAGTCAGTAGAAATCCAACCTCTGTATTTCCTCGTCGCCATATTGATCAATCTTAACATGGTTCAGTTACCTTTGTCACAGGTTTGGTGTCGTTGGTTCAGCATTGACATCCTGGCAAAAATCGTAGTTCCAAAGAAATTTCAACCACAAAAGGATAATGTCATTTACATAATACCTCTATGCATATGCATCATATTAACTGGGGAACACTTGCACCAAACTTAAATATCCTATAAAACCAGTGGACACTCCTTTCTACATCAGTGTACAGACACACTCAACGGTCAAGACCGCGAAAATTGAACACAAATATCAATCACAATATTTGGGCCCTATTTCTCTGCGTGGAAGCTACGGTACACATCAATACTGTCTTTGTTGTAGGAAAGACCATATAACCAATCATGGTGTATTTCCCTTAGCGGGTGGAATGACCCATCGGCATGTCTCGTGGTACATGGAAAACCGAAGTAATACTATATTTTGTATGGTTTTACATCATATTTGTGTAATCACAAGAAAGCGTTGGACGCCAGTTTTTTTCACATAGGAAGCCACATATCTTATCAACAGTTTTGCAATGTTCAGTTTGCCAGAATTTGTTGGAAACGGTTTGTTTGAAATTGTATATGTTTTTTTAAAACAAATCACAAAATTATTTTTGGAATATGAATTTTTGATATGTTAGACAACAAAAAGATACAAATTGGTTTCTTTACTTGTTTAGTGCATCATATTTCTGTTCCTGGTCTATTTAAAATGATTTAAATTTAAAGGGGGGTGGCCCGATTTAAGGATACAAAGTTTTCATCTTGATAGATTGGCCTTCACTCCAAAAGCCCATCTGTAAAGTTTCGCGCCGATATTTCAATCCGTTTTGATGCGAGAGCTAAAAACTTGATTTTGTAAGCCCCTTAGAGTACTGTGTAAAATTAATATTGGTCGACCAAAATGGGGCACATTTTTATTCATAACTTCCAAACCAAACATCCTTTGGCTCTAAGATTTCTCAGGGTAAATGAGAAAAATAGTAGCTTTCTTCTGATACCAAAATGTTGACCACTTCCGGTAAAATCTGGGGCTTCTGGGGACGAGGCTATTAGCGATCGGGCAATGGACCTTTAAGCTTTAATTTCGGAAAACTTCGCAAAGATTCGACACTGACACTTGCCTTGGAAATTATGAGCAAAGAAATCACAACCTTTGCAGGCACAAAGCGTGACCCGCTGTCTGCTAGAGGTAAAGTAATGTCAATATTCTATTAATATGAAATTTAAGTTATTAACTAATAATTATACCGTTGAAATAATTGCAGAGTATTCCTTGAAGATTCTGTTAAAACCATTCAACGACAATAGTCATGATTATCATGACTGTAAAGCAAAAGTGGCCATGGCAAGTCAATAAACGAACAAATAACTATCCATTCTCCAGGTATTTGATCTAGTTTTGTTATACTGTATCTGTTTCGTCGTAAACAAGCAAAATAATATTCTTGCATTTTAATGATTGTCTTGGCTAAATAGAATATTTTAATCCCTTTCATCTTTGGTATACTACCTATATTTTGTTTGTATATACATATAACATATTATGTTACTACAATTTAAAAAGGGTTAATAGCAGGAGTAGATGTAGGAGTAGTAGTAGCAGCTGCAGCTACAGCAACAGCAACAGAGTGGAGTAGCAGCCTCACCATCTTCATTATCATCACTTTAATTGCCACCACCACCATCATCATTATCACAGGTTTCTTACAAGAATTTTGAAAGTGATCTCACATCTTTTCTCATAAATTATTCCTACTACTGTTACCATGATATATTATTCCCATTTTCTAATATGTACATATTATTTGAACGTTGATATAATTGATATGCATTTCATTTATGTTCGTATTCGTATAACCATCTACATTCTTATCTTTATCTCGTTATATAAGGACAATTATATGTTGTACTTCATCTTACTATTTTATACAATAATAATAATAACAACAACATTTATTAAGCATCATCTATCTAGGCTGTACATAAAGATACAAACCAAGCATAAATATCATGAACATTATACCATAAACAGATACATATTGTTAATATTTTTTTGTCTTTCTCTCTTACAGAAAACTATTTGCTTTTCACCATACTCGATCATTATTAAAAATAAATCTGCATTACATTCTGTTTCTATTTCTCCTTTTATCTAATACATTGTTTCCAATCGGTTTTTCTTGTGCCATATGTTATTTTTAAACATGGCCGCCTGTCCTTTGCACATCATAATATTCTCCGGTCACACACGCACACCATATTAGCCACACTCTCTCTGTGTCTTCAATATAATGGTTGTGTTGCTGCCAAGTTCTACAAGCATAACAAATTAACTTATGCATGTTAAATTACTTTTCTTAAAACGCTCTCTTTTCCTTCTCTCTCGCTCTCTCTCTCTCACTTTCTCTTAATATTCTTAGACAATGAGCCGTACATATGTATGAATAAGCAAAGCTTCATAAGAAAATAAATACATAGTATCCCGTGTTTGCATTTGCAATATTGAAATATGTCTGACTTATTTTTTTTTGTCAAATAGAATTATCACATTGAAAATGTTGTATTGTTGAGGTCAAATAATGATTATTATGAAAACACCTTTTTACCGTAATAAACCGCAACATATTATTTTTCAAAAGTAACAAGAATTCTGTGCCTATTTTATTCATTAACTATCGTTTTGTCTAAAGAATAGTTCAAGATATTTGAATGAATATTTTCGGCACATCACGTAAAAACCATTGCAATATGTTCCTCGTCTTCAGTAGATAGTTTAAAAGCGTAATACTACACTCGAGCATTTAGTCATTATGTGTGCTGCACAGAGCGCCAATAATGATTCATATTCATGATATATGTATCAGATATTTCATCTGAAAGGAAGGCGCATTCCATTCCCGTTACTTGATGCATACAATCATGACATATTTCAATAGGCAAAGTACGCATTTTACTTGACCATCTGTTGTGCCATTTTCACTACACAACTGCTTTTCTTTTTCTTGTTTTTATTTTTATTGCTCAGGCCAGAAGTTGTTTTAACACTAGACGTTTTGAATGATGACCTTCCATATTCCCTATTTGCCTTTAGCTGTCTATAGAATAATACAACCAGACTCTGAATAATTACACAAAAAACACTCTACCAAATGCAATCTGAAGTATTCGTAACCGGCGACCAATTGTGCGTTCATCGACTTCATTCTCGTAGAATCTCGTGATGTACGTGATATCCTAGCTCTTGGCATTCACCGCGTGCCTTAATTGCTTAGCATGTTTAAATCAAGGATCGCAGTGAACACTAAGAACAGGATACAAATCCGCCATTATAAAAGAGGGTTGCTGGACCAGGCAGACGACATTGCAACGAAGACTCATAAAATTTTCCCGCGCAAATGTGATGGATCACCTGGTCTCATGAGAGTACACATGCTAGCGATCACTTTACGTCTCCTCTCGAAGGCATTGACCGCTTCAGATGAAAACAAATATGGCGGCAGACAGGTTGTTATAGTGACATTCTGAAATCACTTGACACGTCTTTCTGAAAGAGAGTAAAAAATTAAGGTAAATTGAACCAGCAAAATGAGGTGAAGACGCATAAAAATATCGTTAAGTTGAAGTTACGATGATATTTTCCAATTCATGCAAACATAATTAAAAGTGTATTAACAGAAATTGGTCATTGAAAGATACTGATTATCAGCACCCATGTGGGATTCACATTGAGATTAAAACAAAGATCAATATTTCTTGTTATATTTGTACAACATACTAAGAACATAATACATTTTTTAAAAAAAACACATTCATTTGAAGATGGACTTCATTTTACACTGAAGGTTGTGATGATTAGTACAACAACTTATTCGCTAAATGTCAATTTTTGAAATTGCACCAACTCAACGAATTCATCAAAGATACTGCATTACCAATAAGCTTTCATGCTTTTAATGATTTAACCCTTTCATTGCTACCATTCTCAATGAATGTTCAAAATTAAAAAAGAAACAAGATGACGGAAAGCAGTAATTGTACATGCACATGTCTGTCTTGGGGTTTGGGATATTAGATGATGATGATGACTCCCGTGTGTTTCGTTTCACCCCGAAACGAAGATGACTTTAAGCCATCGCCGTCTGGTAATTAGAACACCGCCTTTGTTGTCTTTGTCAAAGACTTAAAATCAACTAGTGGCTTCCGTGCTTTCGCATCTGAACGTGACCGAAATTTGGGCGCGAATTACCTTAGTCTATAATAGCAATTCTCCGTTGATTGATTCAGCCGTGGCTGTCTAAAGAGATATGAAGCGTCTCATAATGGCGAGGCTCAAGTTTTTGACATTTAACTGGGTCAATGCGTGTCTCTTTTTATCAGCAGTTACTTCAAAATGTGTGCAAGTCCAGGGTAGTGACAAACATCAGTGCTATTTGCATGCATCCATGGTACACCAGTTCGCACGATCTGTCAAATTCCATCACTGTTGTCCGTAAACATATCCTTCCGACGTAAGTCTACTCCTAAAAAGACGTTGAACCCAACGTCAAAGATGGCTCATTTTACATAAATCGCCAATATGAGAGCATTTTAACACCGTGAATATTAAGAGACATATTTGATGACAGCAAACAATAAAATATCATTTGTCACTTTCAGAAAATATTAGCGCACTGTTTGTTGCAAAATTCGAGTGTATTGTTTTCCATGGCCTGTATGAACACGTTTCTGGAATATAAAATTAAACACCTCTGCACAATTCCAATAGAAATAACAACATATGCTCCAAATCTAGTCAAGTAACGAAGCCTTACCGAGGTATATTAAATTGCCCGAGTGATTCGCTTATAAAAACTAACAGCATGATAATAGGCCACCTTTCAAGATTCTGTGCTTCCCGGTTCTTTCTATTGCAACTGCATACACCTCAAAGGTAGATCATCAAAAGAAAATCAGGTAAAAACTCTGCGCAAACACGTCTTCAATGACGTCATATGACAGGTTTTCCAATAATTCCGCAGCATTGGCAGCAATCGTTAGCGAATGATTGCAGTTTTTCCCGGGGTAATCCACGATCCATATTTTGCATTAGTATCACCATCCCCGAGGCACAGCAATAATGCAAAATAAAATGCTGTTATTTTATCTCAATATGTTTTCCTTCCTTAAGAAATAAATTCAAGAAGATAATCGGACAATTTTGTGAGATCACGTTACGGCATCTCTCTTTTTTTTATTTAACCCACAGGAGAAAAAATTGTCCCAAGAAAAACCCTTTGTGCCCAGGTAAGGATAAAAAAATATACGATTGTAGGGCCACGCACACGCTACTTCAGAAGGCGCCGGTAATACTGCCGCCAGACGCCAGTGGCTATCCTTATTTTGGCCACAGTATGCGTACGCATAATTCAACGACCGGTGTGTTGTGAATATTGTGCTGAGGCGTGATCTGCCATTCTCAACCATCATTCGGTTATGCTATTAAAATCACATTATTTGATATTTATTGTATATAGTTGTTGTTGATATATGCATCATAAATTGTACACATTTTGTTAAATTAAGAAAATGTGTTTGTATTTTTTGTTCAAGTTCATCATCCTCTGGCGCCATTTTGAATCTGAATTCTTTTATTGACACCATGTGGCTTATTATGCAGTGACTGGATGATGAGTTTTTGCAAAGTCCTTGGAGGTTATATGCTCATCACGAGTGTGAAGAATACACTCTTTGAATTGATGATTCATCGTCCCTTCAAGCGTTGAGATTGGAATGGGAAGACGAAAAATGGTGAATAATAATTCTAGAAAACACCGTATATGAACTTTGATATTCCATAGTCCAACCTTCATTATTGGTTGTAATACCTTACTCTGTTTATTTAGTATCCGTACTGGAGCTTTTACACCTACGTATGCGCGGAATAAGCGTGAATGAATTATTCCTCCATCATACCAATAGGTCATTCACAAAATATATACAATAAATGAGCAAAATACAATTGGACAATAAACATAATTGTCTTATTCCTTTTCACGCTACCCCTTAAATATTAAATCCAATGTAAATAGTCATACAGCACTGATATTTTCGTTATTATATTTAGCAATTGCATGTAAAGACAGAAAGACATTCTATTCTTTCGCTAATTTATATCCCACTCCAGACACCATCGTAAGGTTCCAACAACAGCGTCTCTGAATATATGATCAGTGTATTAAATGCGTTACTCAGTATCTTAATATATATGAAATAAATATTATAATTTAATACTATTAAGTGCGTGATGGTGCTCCTGGCAGGCATTACCGCGTGGGCCTGTTGTTTTGTATGCAGAGATAACTGCAGTTTTTTCCCTCTGGAGGAACCACAGATGAGCTTCCCGGCTCTGCCTCGTTTCATACGAGAACTCTCGAGAGAAATCATCGATGAAAATTTCATGAATTACACACTCGAAAAAGAACCAGAAGGTGGGAATGGGCTATTCCATCTGAAATCTTACCCCCACTTCTATAGCAGAAGATTACATGTGTAGAATCCTATAATTATTAAAAGTAGAGATCTTTTCTTCCTATCTTTTTGTCACTGAATTTTTGTATTGAAAGGGCGTCTGTTCAAATAAATACAAACACATTTTACAGGGCATGGAATGGTCCATGTGCAAATTGTGTAACCTTTGGGGGGGGGGTTATTGTGGCTAATGGAATAGCTTTGTGTTGAAAAGCTTGTATATGAATGATATATCTTTATAGATATATATATATATATATATAGATATATATTATATATATATATATATATATATATATATATATAGATATATATTATATATATATATATATATATATATATATAATATATACATATATATATATGAATTATATTTGCTCATACGATTTTCGTTTGCCCTGGACATCTAAGTGATCTAAGTGAAAGTAAAATATTCTAGACATGAACTTGCATAATTAATCGCCCACGCAGAAGACAAAGACGAATTCGAAATTTTCATCACACGTATCAATTCTACGGTAATTATTGTCTTTATCTATCTTGCACACTTCAACTAAAACCCTCTTGTGATTTGAAAAATTACCATATCCAATCACTGAAATAATGAAATGGCAACACTTGAATTAACCCCTTAACTACTGTTGTCTTATGTCTGGATTGGTTCCCCGAAGGGTGAATGATTCAAACGTAATTAAAAACGACTGAAGAGGAATTGCAATTCAAGCCTATTAATCCCAACATCGTATGATATTTTCATGCTTTACTTTGACACAAACCTCTTCGTGGACAGAATCATCCTTATATCTTTACCTAATGTTTAGTTACATATTTTTTGATGAGTATTTTCGATTTACAAATGCTATAATTCGCATCTTATTTGCTTTGTTAAGAATCAAGTCATGATTAATGACCAACAAATTAGCGGTTGAGCGCAAGGATTATTTTATTTATATAACAAAATGTTACTGCAATGGAAACGTAATCAATATTGACTCGTAACGCAACAGAGCGTGAGTTTGAGCATTAGCTGCATATCACGTAAAGAAAATGTATCCAGTCTTTTTTCTATATTTTTCCTATTATTTAAATGTGATTTAATCAAAAGGTATTATCTTAAAATGCTGTATTTTAATAGAGTATAAGTGTTTACATTGTAACAACCAGAGGATGAATATAGCAGGGCTTTGACATTAACGTGTCTGATGTCTGACCACCTGATTGTGAATTGTTTGTTAATCTGATCAGAATGACTTTCCAAGTGTATCCCTGATCGTCTATCCACTCTCTCTGAATGTAGCAAGTGCAGCATTTGTATTTGGTCGTATAATTAGGTAGGAGAGTCAATAAACGAGTTCAAATATTGGCATAGACATCGCTTCACTATCTCCTAAGTTATATCAATAATACTACCAATGTGACAAAATTGAAATCTAATAAAAAGGCAATAAAACTGCGCTCATATGGAAGTGTTTCATTTATATGATCTTATGCTATATAGTATAATTATGCAAGAAGACATTGTCAAGTGAAATATCAATTTATTTTTTAAGTTGAAAATGCACTCTTACATTTTCCCCATTTAAAATTGTTTGAATAGGATTGCCCTGATCTTTATAAACTGGTTTTACACATTATTGGGGGATAAACTTGCAATATCGCGATATTTAAATGGCGTACAGGCGTACATTTCGATTGCTGTTATCAAATTGAAAGTTAATACGTCGTGCGTAGTATGTGACCTTTTGTTAAAATATTGAATAAATCCATCATAAATATTAAAACGTTATTAATAAGTAAGGCGTTCTGAAGCGATTGGATTTCTTTTTGTTCATATCATGAGTTTTACTGGAAAAAGAATGGTTACAATATCCAATTACAGAATGATGAAAATTGTATTCATGATTTTGCCGTAATATAACAAATCCTGATGCACACATATGATTTGATAAGATGCCATGTGGTATTGAATCCAAAGATGTCTATTTCTTTCCATTTTCAATAATAATAATTAGTTTAATCTTTCAATATCAATTGAGATTTTACAGTTTACAATTTAGGAAATACATTTAATCTCAATTAAGAAAATTGTCAAGAAGCATCCAGTATTTGAAAATAATGATTTTTAAAAGCATTTTTGGCATGTGAAAATATCATTCAGGAGAATAAACATTTCGTTGAGCAATTTAGCGCAAGCGATAAAGGCAAGTGCTTTTTATCCAATTGCCATCAAGGAGACGACATTTTATTGGTATCGGTTGTTTCTTAATGATGCCTTGATTGTATGAAATATTATGGCACAGATTGCCGCTTTTTCACTACGAAGAACAACGCAGAAAGGGAAGTAGAAATAACAGGATGCTGAAGGCCACATAGCGTTGAATATAATGGACAATGTTTTCGTGCTTGGTGATGCGTCATAAAATCAAACGCAGTAACAGTAATTTGACCTTGAATCTTGCACTTCATAAGAAAAAATGGCAGCTCTAATAGCCAATGAATGAACAATATATTTCATTTGTTCATGCTTGCATTTTGCTTGTGTGATTCAGTAATGGTTCAGTTGGCAAATAATGGTTTTAACAGTAATTAAGGATCCTGCAAATAAATCTTTCATGAATCTATCCTTATATCATATATAGTGTTTTCAATCCCATGTTTTGTTAAATAGTCCACAAATATGAGGTTCAAAATAAAACATGCCGAAGGAAGCAAATATCTTGCTATCTGAACTGTTTTATTAAACGCAATACCTGTGTAGGATGGAATATTAGGTAGAACATCTGCTTTAATATTTCTAGTTCTCTACAATATACAGTGTTCAATGCTGCTCATAACACATATATCTAGTGCTGAAAAAAGTCATTGACGAAGTCGGTAACTCAATCCAAACTGAAGTGGGACAAAATGCACTGACGGATAGCACCGCGTCTCATGTTTCACACCACTACCATTCAATGGGCTTTTAGACTACGGGCATACAAGAGAGGGTAAAAGTGTTACCATCAGGGTCATAAAAGAAATCAAACAAAATAACATAAGAGAAATAGCCAGTTAAATTTCAACGGGGTTTAAAATGTTGTACATCATTTTTTCCGTATCTCATCTGAGTATAACATCTGCGCCATGGACAAATCAAGTTTCGTAACGTCTCCGCGGGGAAGTTTTATTTGGAATATCCAATCAAAAATTTTCCAGCAGACTTGATCCTCTGAATCGCCGAAGGGGCCCCTTTGATTAAGCTTATGCTTTACCTTGATAATCGACGAAGAGTATGCAAATGAGCCGCGCAAGTACGCTTTTCGGGTCAGCTTTTGGAGTAAATCAAATAAAACATGCCCGAGGGGACAAACGCGAGAAGCAGGTTCAATAGATCGCACAAACAACTGCAAAAAAAAATCAGCATTTTATTTAGGTACAAAATGAAAGCCACTGATTGCTGTTTGGGCTATAATCTCTACTATTCTTGATCGTAAAACTCCTTCCGTCTACTGACACAACTGCATGTCTTTGTTGGTGACGCAGTGTTGTGGATGCGAAGAAGTTAAAAATGAAATTATTTGGATATTTATGTTGATGGCGTATGAATAAAACTAGATACATCATTCCTGGTTTGTTGTTGTTGAAAGCGTTTAAGTTAAATTGGTGTTCTCTTTTTCTTCTGTTCATGACGTTGAAAAGGCATTGAATATCGCGGGATTTTTTGCAAATGTAGTTGAAACATTTGCTTAAAACGTAATAACTAATATATGTCTTCTTCGAAGCCTTATGCAACACTTAACATATCATTATGTTCCTATTGTTTGTTGTAATGATTTGCACATATGATAAGAGATTGCTACTCCGTTTTACATTTTCATATTACTCCCTGGGACAATGAGTACCATGACGTTCATAACAAGCAGAGGGAAAATAAACACAATTTTGCGTCAATTAGCTTTTCATATGACCTTTACTTGGCTAACAATGCTGGCTGCGTTCTCACTAATTGCCATTGTAGTTGTCAATGCAATTACCTTTAATTGAACAATTTGTATGAACCTTAGTATTCCTCGGCTTAAAAGTGGCAAAAGGGTGATCAGTGGTATACCACATTTTGCCATGGTTTCAAGTTCTTTCATGAACCTCGAATGGTAAAAGATGTAATTTGTAGTGAATTGAAGCAAAGGATATATATATTTTTTGTTTTGATATAGCTTGAATTGTGCTTATTATGATGTGGGTGAAGGGGGGCATGCGTCGTTTTAAATATCTTTACAGGCGATATCCATGTCTCTATATCAGCTTAATAAAAGGTTAATAAATTAAGACAAAAAGGACATATATCTTATCGGTATATTCAATTTGAGATACACTCTTTTGCTGTATTATTTAGTGCCACCTATAGCTTGAGGTATTTGGACCATAACGGTAAAGATGACTGACATATGGTTATGTTAAATATTCAAAGGGCTCTTATCTTTTTAAAGTTTTTTCTCTCTCTTAGTTACAAGTAGATTCTTTTCGATTCATTGTTTCATTGCATAAATGATGCTAATGTCGGTAAAATTAAGCGCATACTTATTTTTTTTTAATTTCTATGAAATAAATGTAACAAAAGCTTAAAACAATAAATTTATCTTAGTTTACATGCATCAAAGGTGACGTACTATAAGCATAACCGTGTGGTATAGTTTAAAATCCAGAAACGTTCCAGTATGAAAGGCATAAAGTCTACGTTCTCGGCATGGCCAATCACGCGGTAAAGAATATCCATGTTAATACGCTGAGCGTTATTTTTTTCAACCTGGAAAGCTCTCAAAGAGCAGGAGTTCAATTACACATGTAACAAAGCAGCACAACATGTCTTGGTTAAGTCATGAGCTTGTACCTTATGAATATGCATAGGACCGTCCATTAAGCTTTGCTTAACAGAAAATTACATTGAATACATTACTACATTGTGTTTCTAGCTTATTCTTTGCATAAGTTATTTTGTTTTAGAAAATTCTCTATTACGAAAACAAAGGAGAGATGTTTTTTCAATATGTTGGATGCAAAAGAAGCATTCTCATGACAATTAAATCGCGACCTCGGCGTCACCTCTTTATTAATTTTAAGAGCCCAGTACAAGAAGTACATAATTTTACTACATTTTTAAAAGGAAAATGTATATTTTTAAATGGATATAAATCTCAAGATTTGTTGATAAATTTTGACGATATCGTCCCCATTTTTTTATCAATTTATTTCATCAATCTCCTACATTTTTACAAAGAAATTACTTGAACTTCACATTGAAATGCCAAATATGGTTGGTTTGCTTCATTCAACACCCTGAATCATCACTTAATTACCATTGACTAGATTTCCATTAAGAACCATTCCCTATGACGTCTTGAAAAAGCATGTGGTTAACTTCATGGACATCGGGACCTAACATCATTATGCATGCAGTTGAGTGAAAGCTGATAGTGAAAGACGTGCATTTGCAAGCAGTGTGTCTAGGGGATGGACTTTATAGCATAAGTATGGTGGGAAACAGAATCTCTCCGAAACTGATATTCAAGATGGCGGCCATGTGTGCTCTAAGCAGGATTGAGATAATGGGAAAGAAACGGGGATACCCATTTAAGTGTTCTACCTGAGCACGGGAGGGGCTTCCTGCGAACGGGCCGCTAATGTAAGGTGAATAAACAGTGCACGCGTGTGCATGCGTTCGGGCAGTGCAAATACCATTAGTCCTTCATCTATCTAATTTCGCATGCGAATTTATTCCCGGGAAAATGTCAATACTATACAGCGTGTTACGCTTGAGGTAGACTATCGTCGCCGAGTGAAATTACAAGCACGTTCAATATATCGCTCAGGCGCTATTTTAATCATTGGACAGTATAACTTCGCTTCACCTCTTCTGCACATGTAATATAAATCAAATTTATAAAAATAGGATATTTTAGAGCCAAAAATTAAAATTAGGATAGTGTGATAGTCTGCGATGTGGATTGATGTCTTCGCTTGATTCTATACGATGAAATCTTAGCATTCTGTCTAACTGGATATAGCGATAACGGAGTGACGAGATACGGAAAGCCCTGGGGATTTTGTGGAAAGGTCAAAGGTTTTTGTCTTTGGCTTGCTGAATACAATTCACTAAAATTAATGCATGAAATGTCCACGGTTAATTCTTCAGTTTAAAACGGTAAACATAGAATTACCCTTTTACTTTAAAATTCCACTGGAATGTTAAGAAATGTATTACACTACTATCAATTTCACTATATCATTTAGATGTAAAACAAAATGGCTGTCATTGTTTTGATTAAAGTATATCATGTAAGAGTAAGGTAACGAACACGCTATCAAACAAATACAATGTGTATACACATGGCAACTCACCGGCTTCCGATTTCACATGCGGTACGTTTCCCTTCTTTCTAAGTGCTGTGAATTCAAATTAAACACGTTTGCTGAAATTCACCAGATGCAGATAATCTTAGTTGACTTAACCATAAGAGACATGACTTAGGTTTAACACTCTCTGCCACTCGGGTTTACCAAAATCTGAAGTTAGACAGAGAGAGAGAGGGAGGTTGCATGTAAAACAAAAGAAATTCGTGTACGCATTTTGTTTTGTGTGTGTGGGTTTTTTCCGTTGGCATAAAAACTGTAATACGGATAGAGTTACTTGATGCTAATATTGATGATTGGTCCCTAAATTACCCCGCTTCAATCCCGGTATTCGATGACACACATCAGTTAGTTCGCCGGTCACTATATCTCTACTCGACTCTGACTGACAGGTGTCAGCGCATTAAAATAGTCCGAGAATACGTTGACTTCATTTTCTTTCCTGTTTCAGATGATGTTGAAATGTTTCCAGTGTCATTACATATTCTAATATAAAAATATGTACAAAAAGAT
This sequence comes from Ophioderma brevispina, assembly GCA_023653785.1. Taxonomy (NCBI): domain Eukaryota; kingdom Metazoa; phylum Echinodermata; class Ophiuroidea; order Amphilepidida; family Ophiodermatidae; genus Ophioderma; species Ophioderma brevispina. Next base: position 149,886 of record JAMKCH010084933.1, on the reverse strand, counting down.
TACATTTAGCCGTCTTAATTATCATACTTATTTTCATCGCAATAATGTACAATATAGAGGTTTGTCCTCCCACGCTTTTCACTTAATAAAATGACAGGTGTATTTTTGAGTGTTCGAGTTAATTCAATATGCCTTAACCTGATATAGCTGCGCCTCTGATAGACAGCCAAAAAAATAAAAATTCAAGCCTGAATATTTCAAGAAGTACTGGATTTGAAGGTGCCAAGATGAACCTGGAGCGATCGATTGATGCATTCAAGCTATACCCCATTCGCTGAATCAGAACCCTCTGCATTTTAAAGGTGTTTGCATCTTACATATTATAGCCTCGTTCCAGTATAGTAATCAAGCCACGAACGTCGTCCTTTTGCTCGTTAAAGTTCTCGAGGGCGCAGCTGTTTTGGGTCTGGACATACAAAACGCCATCAAGAAGGGATATTTTTCCTTTGCGCCGCTAACTCTTTGAAAAACAAAAAAATGCTCGTGATTTTGCCCTAAACGGGAGTTTCATTATGGTACGGTAACGAACACATAGCACTGAGTGCGATATTTTCATTTTATAACACTAGTCGCATGTATAGTTAGCCGTAGGCTTACTAGTAATGGACTCTGCAATGATTGGCCGCCCTAGGCTAAAGTTTCACCCTTCGTCAGAAAATGAAATCATCTAATCTTTTCTGAAAATCTAGTCCATGAATGGTGCAAACTCGGCTGGCTCGTTATAGCCACGAGGAAGACTACACGCTTGAGATTGATCGCTAGGAATTGTGCATGGCACGAATGGATGAAGTGCTAATTTGGTTGAGGCCAAGTCTCATAATAGGATGTGGCATATATGAAAGTATTTTAATTTCGATTTGTGCTTAAATGTTACTTAACGTCACCAAATTTTGACAGAGGATAATCAACGTGTAAAATGAATATCTTCAACATTCATAGTGCATGGAAATACCAAAGATCTGGTGGATTTACAGAGACACAACAAATCGGCAAATGTAATCATCAGATCATACACACACGAACCACACAAACACACACTACATAAATATATGAAAATATATGAATAAATAAGCTCATGACATCATTCAAATAAAATCTATCGAGGAGCTGCACACATAACCAATCGGAATGGTAAAACATGTAGTAATATCAGGCCTAATTGAAGAAGTGGCAATAGCTATACCTTCAGTATAGTAGTAGTAGTAGTAGTAGTAGTAGTAGTAGTAGTCGTAGTAGTAGTAGTAGTAGTAGTAGTAGTAGTAGTAGTAGTAGTAGTAGTAGTAGTAGTAGTAGTAGTAGTAAGTAGTAGTAGTAGTAGAAGTAGCAGTAGTAGTAGTAGTCGTAGTAGTAGTAGTAGTAGTAGTAGTATAGTAGTAGTAGTATAGTAGTAGTAGTAGTCGTAGTAGTAGTAGTATAGTAGTAGTAGTAGAAGTAGTAGTAGTAGTAGAAGTAGCAGTAGCAGTAGTAGTAGTAGTAGTAGTATAGTAGTAGTAGTAGTAGAAGTAGCAGTAGTATTAATATTACTTTTACTACTTTGGTTAATTAGTTTATCATTATGATTAATATTGTTGTTGTTAATTATTACATATATATAATCTTTTTTAAAACACAACCAACAATTAATATATATATATATATATGTCTATAATGATGCATTCTCATTATTTTCTTATCACTAATATTATTGCTTTCTTATTAATATTTTCACTATTGTGATTGATACTATCATCATCGATATTAGTGTCTCCATCGTTATAATTCCAACCATCAATTTTCCATCAACATCACTAAAACCTTATAAAACATCAGTATACGCCTTATAATAAGACTGATCATTTCTTGTTGAATATATTCATGCCTGTTCGTACGTCTTGCAGTCTCTTCACCCGGTCGCTTCATGTCTTCGCCATATAATGACCTCAACTTATTTACATTTGAAAATTGAACAATACACTTAGCATTTACTCAATTCAACTAACTCAATTAGTTGGTTTTTTTAGAATGTAAGGACGTAGCCAGCCACGATGGCGAGTGAATTGGTAATCGGCTATAAATATTCAGGCACTCTTAAGATGTATATTTCTTTAAAAGCAAAGATAAAGTTAATCCTAATATGATGTATTTGAGAATTCTATGCAATAAATATATATATATATATATATATATATAATATATATATATATATATATATATATATATATATTATATATATATATATATATACACCATAATTGGTAATTTTCAAAGGTCGCTCAGTTACGACAACCCACTGGTCTGACTTTACTGGGTATTGAAGTAACAAATGCTAAGTCAAATGTACAACGTGAATTGCCACGCCTAATGTTAATTATGGAACAAATTTGTATCAGCGTTCAGATTGGTTAATATTAGAAGTAGCAGCGTTCAGTTTATTAAGCCTTACTGATTAGCGGTTTTCTATCTCTATGCATCACTTACCAATTTATATGCGGCTCAATTTAGATTCGATAAAACACAAAGTCAGCATCAAGTCACCGGCTTCTTTGGAATGAACTGAAAACGTCCATGAAGGACACAAATAAAGTACATTCTTTTTTTTTTTTGAAAAGGTAATCCATTTTCTTACCAAAATCTGACACATCAGTAAATATTCAGATTAGCAGTAGTAATATCAACAATCGATTCATCGAATGATAGATTAATCGTGCAATAATTGATCGGCTCTTAAACAGATCCCTGCCCATGATGCCGTCACCGCACAAATATCATTTGGAAAATTCAATTAGAAAAAACATGTATAATTTGATGGTACTTTGAAATCTGTGTGTTTTTATATATAAATTATATTTCTCTCTTATTTTTACTTTACGAATGGGTTTTCAAATGTAAATGAAATGAATCAACCGAAGCTCTTTCTTTAAATGTTAAAAATTGCGCTAATATGTTTTCAATAACATCTTCACTTATCTTGTTTTAATAATGTGTATAATATTTTGTAATTATGTCTCTATTATATGTATGTCTTTCATATATATATGATGTTGTCTGCTGTGTCGTAAGCACGGAGAGCTTCAATTATACCTAATGCTCTGCCGTGTGTGAAAATTGCGCAATGAAGATCCATTGTACAGGTTGCGCGAGGTTGGAAGCTCAACGCTTGCATGCTCGTCTATACGCTCGATTGGCTACGACCCAGTCATCAGAGCGAAAACACTAAAGTAAATCTTCTGGGGATAGCGATGGACAGGTGGAACGAGTTTATTTTGCACAAAATGTCATTTTATCTATCCACAAAGTTTCAATTTGCTGAAAAAGCGATTAAAAAAATATTAAAACAAGTTTCAACAACGTGAGCAACGGAAACAATTTGATTTTCTTCTATTTGAACTACAAGTCATTAAGATGTGTGGAAAAACATAACTTCGCAAAATGATTAATTAGTTAGTATTTCTGAAAATATTAGAATCTTTGATATCGTTTACACTTGTGTACACTCTTAGCGTCTTCGCTTAGTTTACAGTCAAGGGAATTGGGAATTGTAAGAACGATGACATTTTAACATTACACAAAGAAAAAACCACAAAAACACATTTCGCTCGAATAATAAATATATTAGTCGGGGAACCTCATCGCACAGCCAAGTACTATTTGTTTTAACGCATATTCCTACGCCCACAAAGCGGTGACATGATCGTCTAGCTAGTGCAGGTGAAGGATAGGAAATCCCCGATTTGAACACGTCCAAAAGACAAACACAAAAGACGTATACTATGGCTAGGCTAACCGACCACAGCCACAATCTCGTTCGTCATTTCCGACACACGGTCCAAAAATCATGACGATCTTCGTGTACAGTAAGCAAGGAAGCCCAAAATGAGTGGTCTTTATAACTGCGCGCTGAACAACAAGCCATGTACACTAAAAATGCAATCTAATTATAAGACAATATCTTCGTTGGCGGGTTAGATGGATGGCTTCAATTCCCGTTTAGGAAAGGGCAATTCCCAGGGCACTTTGTCCTTGAATGCAATCCTGATATTTGTGAATTGCTAATTTGTCGCCATACTACGTTCATGAAAAATCCGCGCCTTTCTCTATCTCTCTCTCTCTCACACACACACACATACACACACTTTCTCTCTCTTACTCGCGCTTACAAATTTACAAGCGTAGGTGGCTGTGATGAAACAAAGCTTACCGCAGAATTTGAAGTATAGTGGGAGGTAATTTATTTTCTTTTCATCGGTCATTCCGGTCATTGCTTCTTTGTTCTCTTTGTGACACGAAGAGAAGATTTGATCAAACATAGTCTATGAAAGTGGCTAGTATGATTAGTTAATTTACCAAATACTAGCGAATCATTGAATTAAATCGTAATTATTTTTTCGCAAATAGCTGTTACAATTGTACACATTCATCGATTCAGCAAATATCTCGTTAACTTTATTTTTTTTCAAGAATAGGAATTGTGAACTACTAAATCAACCCATAATAGTATTATTTACCGTCTTCTAAAATAGTCTACAAACATGAAATTACACATTGTTATTTTCCATACAGGTATTGAATACAATTACTGAATAACTATTCAAGATTTTACGATGAAATGCTAGAATAAAAACTTGTAACATTAATCATAACCCGGCTGCGACATATTCACACGCTCATATTGGTTCAGAATTGCAAAGTACCACTGCCGTTGCCTAATTTACGCCAAGAGATCTCGAATGATGGATAATTCCAATGACTTTGTGAAATAAATTAGTCCATTTAGGAAACACGCGAGCACTAAAACACCGGGTAAGTCCTTTGCGCATAAATCCCTGAGATTGGGAACACCTGCCGAGATATTACATCGCTGCTACCTTAAAATCCTATCTGTTTTTGCCCAACCCTCTTTGTGCGCTCTTTGCGCAGATTTTTTTTTCCCTAGTGCGTATCGTAAAGTATGTGAATCTGGATAGAACAAACTGAAAATGCTTAAAACTTAGAAAGGCGTGTAACACTCGCCCTACTATTGAAATACAAATCTGGCAGCAGCTTTTCAGAGATTTATATTTTAAGAATCTTTGCTATGAAAAAAAATCTTTTCCCATGCGGATTTTTAACTATAAAATCGTGATGTGCGTAGCCTTTGTGCGTAGACCCTTATTGATCCAATTTAAAAGGATTTGGTACTGAACTGTTGGCCTAATATATTCGCGGTGAATTGCATTGGGAAACAATGGGTGCCACGCGAGTAGTGTAAGCGAGCAGGCGTTCCGAATGAATGAGCAAGAGCCGTCATTGAAGACAAAGACTGACCCGAGATAGCGCTGGGGTCTCGGCTATAAATACACCACATGTGCGGCTGTCAAAATCCAATGATTTGCCTCCAACAAAGCTGCTATTTCCACGGTAAATGGCAAAAAAGTAGCCTGTTGCGATTGTTAAATATACTACCAATTTGATTGCCAATATTTTTTAAATGGTGAACGAATCTTGAAAGCGACATATGGAAGATATGCAAAACGAGCAGTGTGCATTGAGGATACTAATGCGTTGTATATGTACACATATAGATATCATTGAGAACGCAGCAAAAGGTTGAAGAATTTACTTAGTGTAGTACTTACATTAAATCCAGAACATGTGTGAAGAAAATCCAGGAAAGAAACGCATAAGGGAAATAGCTCACCAGGCGCAAGTAGTGTTCACAAAAAATTACGCTGACCACTTAGTGTTGATGTTAGACAGCAGATTTCGTCCAAGACAAATGACTTGTGCGGACACCAAGCGAAAACGAACACACATCTGTGACGGAGCCGGCAAGAAGAGGTTTGAAACCAAAATGCGACAATATATTACGCAGAAGCAGCACAGCGCGACTCAATTTATGCATGAACTGATTGGCATAGTGCACATGCGCACTCCACAACCAAATTAAATTGGAGGAGATCAGGTGCAAGCAGTGCGTCGCAAATCTCATACGAGATCCCAAAATTAAGAGACCCGTGAAGGTAATATTATAATTCTAATGAGTGCTTCGGATTTATTGCTTTTAGTTCGGCTACTAGCGATTGTCCAATCGCCTGCAAATGCACACAAGTGGGGGACGTACATTCGTTGAAGAAAGACACTCAGAGAGACTGAGAGGGAGAAAGAGAGAGAGAGTGGAAAACGCAAGCCGACGGTGATCCTCTGTCAAACCTGCTCGGGGGCACGCCAAGTCCTTCAGTCCATTAATAAATCGAACAATTAGCAGAAATTCTCACCACCACTCTCCGTCACTCACTAGACCTAAGCCTGCCCTTAATCCGTGGCACGAGGCGCAGATCGTGGCTTGGAGATTGTTCGCTGGCCACTGCCACGCGACTCGGATTGCCACTCAAGATAATGCAGAACCGATAACAATGAGAACACACAAACACAATACAAGCCGATTGGTTGCGTTTCTCAAAGAGACCCCTTTTAGGTCACTATATCAAGTTTTCACCATAGCATTTCAATCAAATCAAACGGGATATTTTTTAAACTTTGCTTATAAACTAAGTAAAGAAACAAAGTGGACCTCAAAAGAATTTGCTTAAAAGTACATGGATTTTACATGTATTTAACAATATATGAGAGAAAGAGCCTGTGAGATAAAATAGAAATGAGAGACGGAGAAAAAGGCTTAAACAACCGAAATGTAGATCAAGAAAAACAAGGTAGATCTTAAATAAAACTTCCCAAACTCTTCAAAGTAATTGTACATGTGTACGTTAAAAATGTATTATCCCGGCGAGACACTCAAAGAAAAGTAAAAAGACACTAAATCGCCTCAGAAAAATACGAACACAAGTGTACACACAACATACACATGGGGGTTAATAAATGCAGCATTTCATTAAACCAGAGAAGATGGCCCATCTTCGCTGATTAAAGGTAGCTTTCGGTTTATTAACCCTTCATCACAATCACATTAAAATAGTCGTAGCATGAAGAGATCACTTAGAGCTAAAGTACTCTCCACTTCCTTTTCACTTTAATTCTACACATGCTTTCTACTTGCACTGTGTTTTACACACACACACAAACACAAACAAAGACACACACATGTAAATTTGTTGTCGTTTTATCCATGTTAATTAAACAACATCCAAGGCAACATAATTATTATATTGCCAACTAAAGTACGTCCAATTTCAGAAATGACAAAATTTATTAAACTATCAAAATGTCATCGTCACCGTGTGTGTGTATGTGTGTTTGTGTGTGTGCGCGCGCGAGTGTGTGTGTGTGTGGGGGGGGAGCACCTTAATGTGTATTTAGTCCTCTTCAGTGAATCCAATTCTATCACTACTGTAAATAACAGTTCGACGTTTCTCAGTAAAAGTCAAATCTGATCATTACAATCATTCACTAGATGACTACCTATCTTTAATAACACAATACACGTCATGTATGAATGTGACGCGTGCATTTAAGACACACTGACATCACGCGACTGACCCATACAGACACAACTTACCAGGCACCTAGGTACAAGTCCTCTCCACAAAGCACAAACACTTAAGACACCAAGCCTGAAGCACAAAACTTCGCGAAATTTTCTAGTGTACACACAAACGGTCTGACTAAATAGCTTTTTAGCGCGCAGCTTGACCAGGGAAGAAACCACTTACTTGAGTATGGATGGATCAGCGGTTATAGCCTATTTGAGAAACTGTGGTCTACAGAACACTTTTACATTACGTCATCTGCCTCAGTCTTGGAACATAAAGCTACATATCCACATTGAAACAACTCGCTACTATTATGCACTCCCCGCGATGGAACTAAGGTGTAAAAGGAGGTACTTCGTTTGTGCACTTAAGTATGCGTCTGTTACTAAGAAACACTGCCTCATTAGTACAGAGAGTTTTTCTGTAACACTTTTTTTGCTCGCGTCTGGTGTGGATACATGCACATATCAACTCTTTTTCAGTAGTAATGAACATTTTTCTGTTCAGAAGGAAAAATATGGAAATGACAATTATCAAGAAGAGTCAAAATTGCACTTATATTTTGACAATTTTTGTGAATTTTAACTGATTTATTGGCAAACTAGGTATAATGTAGTTTGGATACTTCACGTTTTAGATACACATACATAAAGACACACACACACACTACCTACTTTGAACTTTCTGTTATGTTCGAGGATTATATCCGACATAGCGTTAGAATATTGGGCTTTGGCCTGTTTACAGCTAGCATGCGACTACTATCGACTACGGTACCGGTCACCACAATATAACTTTAAAACCCATGCAGACGAAACATGTTTGTGAGTTTGTGACATAAAGTGATCAAGTACATATTACAGTACAACTTTTAGTATTTTGTTTGACATTCGTACCTAATTCGGTTTCCGATATATTTAAAAAAAATTGTGAACGGAAACGACCATAAAAGATCATGAAAAGCCTTTTAAAATTGTTTTTAGATGAAATATGGTAGAATAGGCTGTCCTTCAAAACTAAGAGAAAAGATGGTTGTTTCAAATGTCAAAATTAACGATTTACTGGTTGGTATTTAAAAAACATTTTGGTTTGTTTTTTGTCCACATTTTTCCTTCCACTTTCGGTATATTTCATTTCATTATTTTGATACCAATTATTATACGCTCATTTGAAAGTCACCCATGTCTTATTTCTGTGTCTCTCTATATCAAGGCCCTTAAGAAGCCCAGATAAGCGATAATGAATTACTGCTGCATTTCTCCCATTCCAATTTCTTATTTTATACTTCACACACATACACACACACAAACACACACACACACATTCAAAGTACATGACCCATCAGGACTATGAGGCTCTTTAATATTAAAATGAGTTCAAGCATCTACATACGAAATAGGTATTAGGTATATGGATTTACGTGTGACTCGTTCATCTTCTTCACCTTTCTCTGTGTTAACCCTCTAACTTCGGAAAGCAACTATATACAAACTCCCAAACTTTGCATGTACATTAAGCTCACACACCAAAAATATTAATTTCAAATATCTTTCTTCAAAGTAAGAATTGCGTCCGTAAATATATTGCAAATATACCAAGTTTAACACAGGTGCTTTTTTGAAATAAGATCCCAAATGCATCGCGTTTTATTTTAGGGATGTACTTCAAAACAGCAATGAATTATGCATAGAATCTCAGTGATAAATAATTTTTCTATCCACGTGCAAAGTGTTAGACCACCTGCTAATGGCTGGCATCATGCAACTTATGCATAGTAGTGGTAAAGGAAGGAAACATCATTTCGCTTTCTGTTTTGACAACTGGTCCCGATTCAATTACTCCAGCATGTCTAACGATCGCTGCGTCATCGCGAAGCTTCAAACCTACGGGCTCGTATTTATCGCCCATAGCGGGTCAATCGTTGGTAAGATATGCACAAGTTAATCTCCTTTAATGAAACCATGAGTCAGTGGTTTAGCATTCATTAAACAAATTTTGTCGTCGTTTTTGTTCTAATTTAGCTTGAAAAAGCTGAATTTCACGTGTATACTCCTATCTTGATCTGTATTTTTGCTATCACTTTCATATGTTATGTGATTTTAGATTATCGCGTGTACTGGACTTATTCATTTGATATCATTGGAAGCATAGGCCAAACTAGCATTCGCAAGCAAAATACTAAAGGTCCTGAACTCGCACTGAAGCGTATAATACAGCACGTGTGCTAGCACAGTAAGAAATGAGTGTTTGCTTTCTAAAACGAGTATTTGTGATTTGTACATTTAATTGTTATCTCCGTTTCTATTTACATAGTAGTAGGAATAGAAGTACTCGTAGTAGTAGTAGTAGTAGTAGTAGTAGTAGTAGTAGTAGTAGTATAGTAGTAGTAGTAGTAGTAGTAGTAGTAGTAGTAGTAGTAGTAGTAGTAGTAGTAGTAGTAGTAGTAGTAGTTGTAGTAGTAGTAGTAGTAGTTGTAGTAGTAGTAGCAGCAGCAGCAGTAGTTGTTGTTGTTGTTCTTGTTGTAATATAATATAATATGAATATGTGACAGATAAGAACAATGTCATGTTATTATGGCTATCTACTGAAGATAGTACCTCCAGGAAGATTCGAATATGTCGTTTTTAGTAAGCCATACAGCGCCATGATTTTTAGGATACAACATTGCAACATTTTTGATGTGTGACCAATTTTGGAGTTTAGAGTTGTGAAATCTATTTTGTAGAACACAGCGCAATTAAAGCAATATTTAGCACAGTTTTTTAAGGGCGCCCCCAATTTTTCAAAATTTGGAGATTTTTACACGGTTTCATGGGTAACTGCATAAGTAAACTATACCTGTGAATGGTTAAGGCTCGGAAAAGGTAATGTGTCACAAACGAAGGAATTTGGGTACTAGAATAAGTATTATCGGGCGAATCCCCGATAATAATTCAACGGCTGCTGGAAACGGCCTTCCAATGTGAAATAAGCGGGAAATTGCGCCATGTATGTGTTTATGCTCATCCATTAGTTAGTTCGGGCAAGTCAAGTTAGAGGTGATTTCTCGTGGTGGTACTATTTCACCATGGACGAACATAAACGAAGCATTTCCAGGTCTGCCGTTAGTCCAATCTGGGATCCCAATTCTAATTACAAACATCGCTTATTTGTGATAAAATACGCATTTTTTACGCATTCTCGTTCGAAGGTATAGTTGCCTAGACATTCCAACGTAACGTGCAAAAATATTTCAATTTGAAGATTGGGGGCGCTCTTCAAAAAAAGTGCCAATATTGCTTTAAGTTGCCAAGTACATTTAGCGGATGCTTCACAATTACCTCCAAACTGGACAACTGGACCACATTTATTTTAACCCCTCTGTACAAACGTTTTGGACCGAATCTTTGGAACCCACTGAATCAAACACTGAGCATCAATTCAACTAAACTATTTAGAAACCAATTTAAAGACACGACCTCCAAGTATGCTATTTTGTATATTTTGAGTATATTATGTAGTCATTTGTATTTTCATTTGTGTAGTTGTGAAGTTTTTTTTTAAAACAATCTTTTGTATTATGGAGGTGGTCGTCTCGGTCTTTGGCCATTTCCCACGAATATTGGTTTTGGTAGGATTGTGTATTTGTCGTGTTTGTGAAAATTGTTTTTATATTATGGAAATTTATTATGATTAGGATTAAGAATCTAGGTACCGTACAGTAGTAATTAAATAAGGCATGAGAATGTTATTGAGGATTTTAGAACGTTGCCTTGGCCTAGTCCAGAACAGACCCATAAAGATGGCAATTTCCAAAATTTGAAATGACTATAGGAATTCCCAGCTGTTTGGGCCAAATCAGTGTGTAAATTCGCGTGGATTTGCCATGGCATTTTTTTTTCGTGTCTACTTTGGGAAGAAGTGGTAGGGTGTTAGCAATTCCTACTGCCATATTGAGAAGTGGATCCTTTCTGGATAGCCCATTCGTGTTATTTTGACAATTAAACAACTAACTCAGGGTGTGTGTGTGTGTGTGTGTGGTGTGTGTGGTGGGTTGGTTGTGTCGTTTGGTGCGTGGGTGTGTGTGTGTGTGTGTGTACTTGCAAGAGCCAACGTTGTGGGTGATTTGTAGCGAGGAAATGAAACGTTGTGGGTGTTTTACCGTGTGAGGTGATTCTTCTTGACGTTGTGGGTGTTTTAACAGAGTTAATATGCTACGATTTGTCCTATAATGGAATAAACTACAATCTAGTATTGAGGTTTATTCTGTAAAAGAGTACAAAAGACGATTTTTCTAGTTTATCCTCTTGGCTAAGAAAAGTGAGACATTTAGTAACAAAACTGAAAAACTGAAAAGAATAATTATTTAAAATGTCTAAAACAGTGTTTTTTTAAGAGAAAAAATCCAAAAAGAGTGTTTTATTAAGAAAAATGTAGAAAACAGTGTCTTTTTAAGACATTTTTTAGTAAAACACCCACCGTAGCTCTTGAGTTTAGTCTGGATGTGTGGTGTGGTATAGTGTGGTGTGTATTTGTGTATTTGTGTTTCATGTGAGTCACCTTGGCTAGAGTAGACTTTCGTTTGAAACTAATGGCTAATTGGATTAGTTGATGGAATAAGTAAGTTTGCATATTTTTGAAATTGGGACTAACACATGTCCAAGTATTCACATTGTTACCATTTTAGCGCCTGAAAAATCAAAGTAGATATATCCTTAGGATATTACGGTATGACACAGTTTCATTGGATCCGATATATTGTGGCCCATATCTTGGAGTTATTGTCATAACTGTCAGCCCAGAACACCGTAAATAATACTATATCTTATCATTTTCCAGACTCTCTTTCTTCTTTTTCGACTCAACCGCCATTTAAAAAAAGCATTGTCCCGTTCTGACAGCTTAGCCCTCTACTAGATGTAACTTTCTTCCTACCCTCATGAGTAAACACAATTTTCAAATTACTTCAAGTTATTCTAATCATATATTGCCTTAAGAATTATATGAACATACACTACAACAAGTTAAACACGATTTTGCTACTGTGGTAAAGAGCTTTAGGAATGAGTAAGGTCATTTAAAAGTATCACATTATACTAGTATACATACCCAGTATTCTAGGAGTTAGGACCTCCGGAAAATTTCCCACGCAAGAGTGTTAGTCAAACCTAAATTACCCTAAATTATAAGGGACAATCTTAAAAGTTTCGTTTTATGTGGTTATTTATAAAATCTTGATCATTTTCGTTTATATCATCTTGAACATTTTCCTAATATATAACATATTTTTTCTGAAAACATGTTAAATCTCTCCTTTCTCTCTCCTTCTCTCCCTCTCTCTTTCGATATTGAGTATTGTAAATAGTCCATTGTCTAAATAACCTGCTGATCCCATTATTCTAAACATATATAAATTAGTTTTACCTAAAAACTATACAGATGTTGTCACAATTAGTTTTTTCTTTAATGAACTTGTATTATTTAAAATAATCGCAACACTTCACATCGAGTAATTACTTTGTGTTGAAAATGCCTGTAGAATTCCTTTTCTTACAAATGCCTCATATCATTGTGTTTAATACAATACAATACAAACGGCATTTGATAAAACGCCTTCTCAAAACCAGGTCAGAGCGCTTTACAAAATAGAGAGTAATAACTATTTAGCCTAAAACAAAGTAATACAACAGGTAATTGTAAAAGATGACCCATGAGATAAGTACTTAACATCAACTATAAATAAAAAGGAAACGCCGCACAACCTTAACATCATGTTAGGCAATAACAAAAAACTAATTAAGAAGCACACGATCACTCTAGGAATATCATGATTTTTAGAGCTTTCTTAAAGTAATGGACGTGGAGTGGCGAACGAGATAGGCAAGAGTTCCATGGGTTAGGGCCGCATTGCTGAACCCCTGTCACCCATGACCTTTTTGTGCGCGAACCGTGAGGAGCGTCTTGTAATCTGCAGATCGCAATCCCTGGCCCTGGCCATATATACACAGAGATGATTCGGACAATAGTGGCAATTGTCCTGAAATGCCCTTGTAAGTAAGCATAAGCTAAAGAACACCGCCTCACTAAATGGTCGCCAAGGAGCTTTAAGGAGTGTCGCTGTCTGGTGTCCTTCTATAGATCGAACACCAGCCTTGCTGATCTTATTCTGCAAAATCTGAATTTTACTCCGATCTCTGGCCGACATTCCATACAAATGTGAATTGGCATAGTCAATGCTGAGATAAAATCAGTGAACGGACGAGATGATGACAACTCTCAAATGTGATAACCCAACCCACTATGACAACCTTTGTCGTTAACTAGCAGCTTATACCCTTGATATTTTAATGAAAGGCCAATATAATATTGTATGTATTTCTATATGAGTGCATGTAGGTATGTACATACTTAGATAATGTATATGCCAGTCAAAATAGAATGAATGCTGCCTAACCCACACTAATCGCACAGAATCAATTCCAACAAATTATATTTCGAAACCGTTAAACAACATATCAAAATCCTCAATATGAACCGTTCCAAACGCGTCGAAAAGTAATGCCACTTGTTCGTTCCATTGCCCAGGATAAAAAGTATAGTTTTTGCCTATCTGCAGGTTGTAGTTCCACATTTATGAGTCAAATAGGTTCAAGTCACAATGGGGGGGGTAATTTCAGATATATCCGTTCGTTATAAAATTGGTTTCAATTGTTCGTCTAATGTGACAGAACCCCAACTATACTGGTTGCCCAGCTAATAATAATTCGTTGCATAATTGGAACGCAAAATGTGACTGGGGACTACAGGGTCTATGGGGAAGGCACTAGTCATAGCTCTGTAACTCTTAGCTAGAAAGTTCAACCAAGAATCTATTCAGTTTACTTTAATATCTGGTGGGACAAATTTAACAGTTTACCACAGTCGATCAAAATCGGAACAATTCCTATGTATTTTACCCCCAGGATGACCTTGACTGTTATGTGCCTATTGTACTAAAACTATACCGCTTAATAGGGCAAACTATACCTTTTTTTAAACCTTAGGAGTATCCCAATAAATTGGTACATCATTTGAATCAATTCGAACAATTCTAATTTTTACCCCTGTACAAACGTTGCCCCCTTATTTCTACATGTTCCATTAGGTTGATTTTGGTAGACTTTTAATATATTATTTTTGAACTATTTCACAGTATATCAACACCAAAATTGTGTCTGTTGCAATTTGTGTTGGGTCCGATCAAAAATTACTGTACTAGTATGTATGCATACATATGTATGTATGTATGTATGTATGTCTGTATGTATGTATGTATGTATGTATTATGTATGTATGTATTTATGTATGTATGTATGTATGTATGTATGTATGTATGGGTGTATGTTTGTATGTATGTGTGTATGTATGTATGTCTGTATGTATGTATGTATGTATGTATATATGAATGAATGTATGTATGAAAAATATCGATTATAGGGCTTTACTAATATTTTTAAGCAAAAAGTTTATAAGATCCAATTATCCACATAATCGCGAGAGAATTCAAAGTATAATTAACACGATCCCTAAATAAGAGCTCAGCTTAAGGCAGCCCATGAGTTTGACAAGACAGTGCAATTAAATGAGGCAACGTACGGTAATAACGCCAACCCTCTTTACCATGCACCTGTACCGGCTCTGACAGGGCTTTTCTATTGACATACCCAACTGCCTTGACAAGTTTATTAGCAATATTACTAATATTTGAGGTGCTTTGAGGAAAAAGAGAGATGTCACAATGGCTTCTTTGCTGGTATGCGATATGCATGCATGTCAAGCAGCAAGCACTAGAAAAAAAGAAACGATGGGGTCAAAAGGATTGGTTCAATAACAGTTGAGGACATTTTGTTTGTGTCTTTTGACAGGAGTATCTAGCTACTATCGTGTTATTAGTAGTTATACTTCAGTAGTAGTAGTAGTAGTAGTAGTAGTAGTAGCAATAGTAGTAGTAGTAATAGTAGAAGTAGCAATAGTAGTAGTAGTATAGTAGTAGTAGTAGTAGTAGTAGTAGTAGTAGCAGTAGTATTAGTAGTAGTAGTAATAGCAATAGTAGTAGTAGTAGTAATAGTAGAAGTAGCAATAGTAGTAGTAGTAGTAGCAATAGTAGTAGTAGTAATAGTAGAAGTAGCAATAGTAGTAGTAGTAGTAGTAGTAGTAGCAATAGTAGTAGTAGTAATAGTAGAAGTAGCAATAGTAGTAGCAGCAGCAGCAGCAGCAGCAGCAGCAGCAGCAGTAGTAGTAGTAGTAGTAGTAGTGTAGTAGTAGTAGTATTAGTAGTAGTAGTAGTATAGTAGTAGTAGTGGTAGTAGTAGTAGTAGTAGCAATAGTAGTAGTAGTAGTAGTAGTAGTAGTAGTGTAGTAGTAGTAGTATAGTAGTAGTAGTGTAGTAGTAGTAGTAGTTATACGTAAGATTTACTCAAATTGGACTGCGATTTACTTTACATATGAGGCAATCCCCTTATTTAATCAATATTTGTTTACAGTGTATTCGAATGTATTTCAGCTTAAATAACGTATAGTTTATATTATGCTTATAGATGAAATAACTCTTGAGATATTAATCTCAAAAGGTATTGCAGCTATCCTTAAAATGCTCTTAAAGATAGGTTTTTATATTTAAGTACATTGTTATAGTTTGTCGCCGATTTCATATCTCGTTGTAAAATTCTGCTGGTATTCCATTTCTACAATATACCACCTTTACCTGCCATCTATACCGTCAGTCCATTTTATTTTTTAGATAATTACCTTTTTATTTCTCGTATCTCCTACCTGGATTTCTTTTCAAATGTTGTTTCAAATTTATTTGGATGGCAGTTCACACTCTTAAATACCTCTTTTCGAAGACTACTAACAAAGGAGCATAACAATGGAGATGAATTAATATCTGAACTATATCTATTGTTAGGCAATACGTCCTTTGCATTGTGGGAACGAATGTCGGTATTAATTGCCTTCGGTAAAAACAAACCTTGGAACCCCGCATACCGTATAATATTCACATCATTACTCACACTTCAATTTATTTTTTCAAATTTCCCGCCAATTTTACTGATTTAGAGCAGCCCGTTGGTATCCATTAAATACCATTTATAATTTCAAGCATTACCCAAGGGGGTTTGATAGGTATAAAGGTTTACATAAGTTAATCGTGTTTTTGATTTTTTACCGCATTCATTTTGTTTTGCGTTGACATACATTTCCAAACGTTCAATGAAATAAAACCATATGGCCAATTCATTCAGTTAAGTTAAACGCCGACCCCGCAAGATTAAATATATTGCAATAATCTGTTGATCGCATTGACTATAAAAAATTAAGTGTCTCTCTGTTATATACTCGTCCATGTGACTTCCCCCTTTCCTTCCCCCCCCCCCCCCAGGCATTATTAAAATACCATAATATTGTCTATGCAATTTTCGAAAAGTCGTGATCTTCAATTTGTTAAACAGTCTGTTAGTCAATCAGCTAGTTAGTTCCTTGTTCTGTACGGTTCGGATCAGTATTTAAAACACTGTTTTGTTTATTCAGTTGTTACATATTTGAATAACAGTAAGTTAATACAATTTTTGATAAATTTATTTTGTCAGTAGTCCACCTTAGCTTTATAAGATTCACATTTGTGCCTGCCTATATATAAAACTTCCGTCAGGACAAAGATTCAAAATTGTATAACAGTATTGGCAAAAGGAAGTTACGAGTTCCAATCCTCAATAAGATCAAAAAGTAACAGCATGATCTGAATATAATTGGCAGCCTTCGCATGGGTAGAAGCTCAACAAGAGACAATCACCACCTTACATTTAATGGTGTCAAGATATAGGAGTTCGTTATGCATTATGCACCAAATTGAGTGTGTCCAGGATTCTAGCTGGAAAGACGCTCACAAACGCAACTTAAAGGAAAGTGTTTGTTGAAAAATTCATTGAACTCAATCAATACTCATTTTGTAAACAGTGGCTTTAGTCGATTTAGGTATACGAGAGAGGCGTCTTAGTTACTCGTCTTTTAATTGTATTGATAAAAACTGTAGGGAAAATTCACCGAGAGTGGACTAAGCCAAAAAGCCATAGCTCCGGGTTAGGAAGAGGATATGGATGAAAGGTGATCCGTGGTGACGATGGGTAAAGAAGTAGACATTGGCAAGAGAGGGTCCGAATCCTGGAGGATGTGACACCCCAGGCTACGAGTGGGTTTATCTAACTATGCTGATGCATACAGCACCTACGTGGTTAGAATGTCTAAACTCAATATGATTTCAACCCGCGACTATGCTCGAATGATGCACCGAATCGTCGCCGGGCCTGTAGTTTAGTCCACCGTGGACAAATATATATACACATATATAAAAGAAAGTGATCCGAAAATTGTATTGCTGCTTGAATAAACTGTGCCAAAATATTAACTTAGAAAACCCTAGTGAAAGGGAACAGACTTTTGCAAGTTTGTTCGATTTACTGACTTGGAAATCGATTCGTTGATGGATGGCTGAAACCATTTCACGCATTCCAAGAACATGCATTTGGATGAAATCTTTCTTCTGCTTCAACAACCTTGATCATGTACTATATACATACATGATTAGTTTTTTGCAAAATAATTCCACAACACTGGGCGCAGGCAGGCAGCGGCGTGGTTGCACCACAGCCCAAAAAAACAACAGAAGAGGGGGAAGCGGGGGGGAATGCCCCAGATGGGCGGAGGGGGGGGCGGAAAGCGGAGGAGGAGGAGGAAGGAGAGGAGAGGAGGAGGAAGGGAAGGAGCGGAGGAGGAGTGGGAGGAGAGTAGTAGTAGTAGTAGTAGTATTAGCAGTAGCAGTAGCAGTAGCAGTAGCAGTAGCAGTAGCAGTAGCAGTAGCAGTAGCAGTAGCAGTAGCAGTAGCAGTAGCAGTAGCAGTAGCAGTAGCAGTAGCAGTAGCAGTAGCAGTAGCAGTAGCAGTAGCAGTAGCAGTAGCAGTAGCAGTAGCAGTAGTAGTAGTAGAAGTAGTAGTAGTAGTAGTAGTATAAATTAGTAGTAGCATCAGAAGCAGCCAGATGCCGCGTAACCAGACCCTTCGCCCCTCATAGCACACTATCCTCCGGGGGTGGGGGTTGTGGGGGGGGGGGCAAAGCTCAAGAAGTTCCCCATTTTTTTCCGGCTCTGCTTCCTCTTTTCCTTTCGCCCTTTTCCTTCCTTTTTCCTCTCTTTCTTTCTCCCTTTTCTTCCTTCTTCTCTCTCCCCCTTCTTCTTCTCGTCCCCATTTTTTTTATCTCTCGGTCCCCAATTTTATGTTGTTCCGGAGAACAGTTTTTTCCCTCCACCCTGCCCCCACCCCCGCTGTTAACGCCAGGCTGTCAGGCACAGCCGCAGCAGCAGCAGCAGCAGCAGGCAGTAGCAGTAGCAGTAGCAGTAGCATTAGCATATCAGTAGCATATTAGTTATAGTAGTACAGTAGTATAGTACTAGTAGTAGAATTAAAAGGGGAAACGTGGTAAATTTATTATTACCCCACTGTTTTCTGTTGTTGTATGTAAGAGAAACGATGAGGTCGACGATATCTATGTTGCATTACCATATCTGGGAGAAAACAAAAAGCATGACGTACATTTATGTTTCGTATGCATTGAAGTACAAAAATAATTCTATCCAATGTCCACGGCAATCAATAATGACTGTGTGTAGCCACTGCATTGCATTCTATGGAATTCTCCAGCTCAGTCTTTTACTCTTTCATAATGTTATTTATAAAACCTCCCCCTCCTCATATCCTCCTTAAGAATCAGCGAACTAGCCCGTGTGTTGCTTCTGACATGCTTTTATTCAGCACTTGAACACCTTGTCCACAGAAGAAAGTCATACAACCGAACTAAAAAAAAAATAAAAATAGTTTTCCAGTGTCTTTGATAATTATCATCGAATAGAACTACCCTGGGGGGGGGGTGGCCGGGGTCAGGGTGTGTTACATTACTTCATTTTATTATTATAAGTAAGGTTTCCAATTAATAAATATATTGGGCAAACCAAATACCCCTGTATACTAAAGTTTAGGATATGATCATTTGGTTTTGATAGTTATGTTTGTATTTTAGGGGTAAAATTAAATCAAAAGCAGTCATCAATAACGTTCGTCCTGTTAAGTTCAAATACGCTATGTTCACTGCGTCCACTGAGTGATGTTGAAAACAGCGAATTCTCAAATTAGCAATGTTTTTAGGCATGTTGAGTAATGTGCCATGTCTTGTAAATAAGAGTGACGTATCTATCTAATTTTAGTCGTTTTTCTTTAACCCTTCCTGAACACATCCAAGATGGCCGCCAAGGCAGTGGTTCAAAAATTGCCGGCTTACAAATGGGGGTTTTTAAAATATAAAAATGAAAAATTAAATTTTATCTCAGTGAAAAAGTGATTTACAGCATAATTTGTTTAATATTGCAATCATAAATTATAAACAGAATGTCCAATTACAACGCCTGAAGAATATTACTCTTTGGGATCAAAGAGAGAAAGGGCTTGCATAAGGACATGGGTTACGCATATCGGCGAGTAACTGATTTCTGCGCAGTTAATAGTGTCTAATTATACCTTTCAATACTCTGGGTATATCAAGTGCAAAAGTTGCACATTTGATTGAAAATGAATAAAATGTCATAATTTCTTTTATTAAATATCAGTGACCAGTAGATGTACATCATGCAGCATTGACTCGAGCAAATAATAGCACTGTTGATATCCAGTAAATCCGCTCGGTATGCAGAGGATAAAGCACTACAAATTACTTTTCAACTGTATGGGTTATAACAATGGCTCTGTACTTCCAGATAAAAAGGATTTCGGGTTCTCATCGCCAGATTAAGATTGTCTATTAAGTTTCATGACGTGACGCAAAGCACAAGATACTCGTCCTCTTTCACGAATAAATAATCTTAGGCTTCTACTGTGTGTTCAATTAACGTTGACCATATATTTCATATATTTTTCCGAAAAGGAAAAAAAAAAAACAAAGGGAAAACACAAATCATGAAAGAAAGTTGTTTGGCAGACTGTGACCTAACATCTTTGTGCAGAAACAAAATTTAACTTACAGTAACTTGCCGCGTAACCCCATTTCTATTCAATTTACCGTGTTGTTAGCATAGGTCGCTAGACCCACTTCTTTTGTATTTTTCAAAATAGCTGGTGGTAAATTGAATAGAAATGAGGTCCAGCAATAAGTTATGGATCTTGGTTCTGCACAAAAATGTTAGGTCACGGCCCGGGGTCACGGCTTAACAAACAACATATCCACCGTGAGTTTTGTTCACATTAGTTTCTTTTTTCAATAATGATGAAATATACAGTCAAAATTATTGAACTCACAGTAGAACCTCAACGTTTATTTTTATCGCGAACGAGGCCAGCTCAATCCAAACTGGGTAGACGTTTCATATAGAAGTCCCAAGTATACAAAAGGTTTCCATTGAGTTGCGCTATTGCACAATACAGTGCATGACGGAATCAAAGGCAATACCTCATTTGCGTACTTGAGACTTCTATGTGAAACGTCTACCCTAAACTGGGCGGGGATAACCAGTCTATAACGCTTGACATCTATTCAACTGCATGGACAGTAACAAAGGCTCTGCAGTTCCAACTAAACAAAGGGGAATCTGAAGTGCTTTGTCCGCTGAATACCAGGTGGATTTACTTGTCAATAATGTCATTATTTGCTTGAGTCAATGTAGCATAGTGTATGTCCCTTGATCACTGATATTCAGAAAAGAAATTGAGATGGCATTTTATTCATTTTCATGAAAATGTGCAACCTTTACAATTGCCATAACCAATGAATGGTAATTATAAAATTTATTATTATTTATAGTGGAAAATGATTTACTTCTGCGAAGTATGTAATCAAAATGAACAATTTTTCCTTTGATCCCATGGCCAAATAGGCATAATAATAACCAAGTATCTAAATGGCTATTTGTGCAGAGTGAGGGTTAAAATATTTTTAATACACTGCAAATTTGCTGGCCATTTTTGATGTTGGGTAAATAACTTTCTATTTGTCAAAAAATCGGTTATTTACTGAGCGTCATCAAATATCCACTGTGTAAAATAACTGTAAGTTTTACAGGAAATCCCTGGCTGAATTCTACGCCAACAACATGGTAACCGTTAAAAATTAAAGTTACTGTAAAACTTAATTTATTAAACACTTAAAAAAAAAAACCTCTATTTTTGGGGGGTGAGTTATTAAGAGATTGTGAATGTGTGAAGATAACTAAAAGCATCTGACGACCCCTAGTATACTATGTTTCTAGTTCGGCCCTATCCACAATTGTACAATGCATCTACTGAAATAGACATTTGTCTTGTAAGATATATCTCACATCAAACTTAAAATATATATACGTAAATTTGAATGGAAACATGTAAAAATCTGTATTTTTACGGGTTTTTGTTGGCAGAACTTATGCCAGGATTTTCCTGATAACATTTAACAGTATTTTATTTTTTAGTAACTTTTTTGTACTTTATCGTATAATTGGAAATTCATAATAGTGTATAATAATGTTGATACAAAGATTTAAAGTTATATAACAAGATTGGCAAAATAAATTACGTGTTCCAATGATCTGAATATATATATATATAACTTGCAGCCTTCGCATGGGTAGAAGCTCAACAAGAGACATCACCACCTTACATTTCATGGTGTCAAGATATAGGTCTCGTATGCATTATGCACAAATTGAGTTTGTCCAGAGATCTAGCTGGAAAGACGCTTCCAACAAAACGCACTTAAATGAAAGTGTTTGTTAACCAATTAATTGAACTCAATCAATACTCATTTTGTCAACATGAACTTTAGGTCGATTTTAGGTAACGAGAGAGTCGTCTTCGTTATACTCATCTTGTTAATTGTATTGATAAAACTGTTGGTGAAATTGCACCTAGAGTGAACTAAGCCAAAAAAATCATAGCCTCCTGATGTAGTGTAAATTAATGTTGATACGCATTAAAATTTGAATAAAAACTCCACTTTTAAATTTAGTCAAGGCTAGAAAATTAGGCATAAATTTTACAGTATTTTGTTGTATTTCCAAATTAGAGCCAAATAACTGTAATTTTTAGTGTTTTACTGTAAACTGCACTGTATATCTTTACAGTGTATATTGCATAATATTATCGAGTATATCAGTGGTACAGTAGATTCAACCCATTGTGTCACCGGAAGAAAGTTTTGGACAGCGTCGATAGTTGCGATAGGAGGCAGAATATGTGGCCCGATTCACCTGCTTCATGAATGAACTAGATAATCTAACCTTTCATGTGTACATAGAGAGTGTAAAGACTTTTGTGTTCCTTCGTATCTAAAACACGGGTTCTCAAAATCAGTAACATTTAACTCAATACGTGGATCCTGGGTTTCCTACCGGAAATCATTTTTTACCGAAATTCCTATCCCACAATGCACCAACGATGTACGAGTAGATATGCATCACTCCATGCACGCTCGCGGTTTAGTGTACCTCCTTTAAACTACGCGCACATTTTGTGACGAAAAAATTACAAGGCAATCAAAGAGTACTCGTTACTGGTAAAATTTATGTACAGCAAACAGTTTTCGCACAGTTATGACAGAAAAATGACCGTATGACACAAAACACCATAGAATATATATGCACTATTTATTTTATCTGCTCGTGCATCGTTGGTGCATTGTGGGATAGGAATTTTGGTAAAAATGATTTCCTGTAGAAACCCAGGATCCACGTATACCGTTGTAGTAAATACGATTAGTCAAAATGTTTTGAGAGTAAATGTAGCTATAAATGCGTTTACGTTGACTCGAATGCTTTCATTAAGCACAGATTTGACTTCATGTTTCAATGTTTTGCGTGGAATTTTAATTTCCATCCACTACACATCCACCCATCCAATGCAAATACCGTCGGGAAAGTACCAAAGGTGACAAGATGGCTCTAATCTACTATGTATGTACATTGTTTAATATCAAGAGTCTACAACCAAAATATCCGAATAATATGTTAATATTAAGTTAGTTACAAGTTTTACCCAACATTCGACTGCTGTTACTTGCACTAACATTAGTTCAAATATCAAGTCATTTTATCCAACAAGTTTACAGTGTAGTATTTTTAACTTGATTTCCATACAAGTGCTATATTGTAACGTTGGTATTATGCAAACCACAATGTACAAGATTTTGTTGGCATGTCCGCATATAATCCTCTTTAGTGAAATATTTAATCAAATAGAGTGTGTATGGATAGCATCATGTAATGTATCATGTTGTATTGACCGCATGAGTAAACATCTAGATAACACAAATAGGTGAATGGTCAACACAGAGTCAGTTTCAATGGCAAAATATTCCCAAGTTCTACTTATATGATTTACATGCACTGGTTTTGCACATTTTCAGCACACATAATGTGGCAAATACCTTCACTAAGACAACTGTGGATTGGCGACTAGCCTGGAATTGTTGGTCACTGTCAAAATATCATGATTTTACCCTTCTTTTCCGCAGAACATGCTGACAAATAAACCCTATGTTATAAATTATATGAGGTGCTAAGAACTGTGTCCAAATGCCAACCTTTTTCAATCTAGCAAAGCGCCACGTTCGTTGATGATGGGACATTTTTGGTACACTGCACATAAGATTCAAATCTAAATTTGTACATGTAAATCATGAGTTTCAGTTATAGATGAGCTATAAACTTGGCGGGTCCAAACCATTCGTGAAAAAAAAAATCTTAAGAATAATCTATCGATGTTATACAAGGCAACAAAAATAAGTAACTAAATTAAATTACATAATATAAAGGAAATATGTTATGTGTAGCAAAACATGTTTCTAACCAAAGCAAATTCTCGGTTAATAATTATCCGTGTGTGTGTGTGTTTGTGTGTCAAAAACCAAAAGATGCAAGAGAGCCAATTAAAAGCTTTCAGTGTCCCGTGCCAGTGCAATAATACCTAAGTGCCTAAAATATTTTTTTTTTTAATTCATCGGGGAATTCCCCTGCTCTATGTTAAGATTTTGATTAGGCTCTCCTCTCCCCTCCGATCAAATATGTCCTGAAAACATGCAAACTGTCCCTGTATGATCCCAGAAAAAAATGTTGAAAAGTTTGCAGTAGCTTGTTAATCTGCATGCGCGTATCCAGGGGCGCGAAGGGAATTTCGTAGCTGTAATATAGGCTTCAGATTGCACCAGAATGGATCAAAATAATGTCAAATTTGCCTGAAAACGCATATTTCTCCGCGGGGCTTCGCCTCCTGGACCCCACCAGGGCCTCTGCCCATGCACCCTTAAAGCAATAATGGCACATTTTTGAAGACCGCCCCCAATTTTCAAAGTTGATATTTTGGCACAGTTACGTTGGTAATTGTCTAGGAAACTATACCTGCGAACGAGAATGCTAAGAAATGCTTACTTTAATCAATAAAATAAGCGATTTTGTAATTATTTGGGATCCCAGATTGGACTTAACGGCAGAGCTGGAAATGCTACGTTTATGTCCGTCCATGATGAAATAGTGGCACCTCGAGAAGATAACCTCTAACTTGACTTGCCTGAACCAATAAAACAACTAATGGATGAGCGTAGACACGTACATGGCGCTATTTCCCGGCTATTTCACATTGGAAGGCCGTTTCCAGCAGCCGTTGAATTATTATCGGGATCCCCGATAATAATTATTCTAATTACAAAATTCCTTCGTTTGTGGCACACAGACATTTCGAGCTTAACCATTCACAGGTATAGTTTACTAGCCAGTTATCAATGCAACCGTGTAGAAATCTCAATTTTTTTGAAAAATTGGGGGCGCTCTTCAAAAAAAGGTGCTAATATTGCTTTAAGCGGCCCCTGCCCCAGGCATCGTATCCAGGATCACGCACCCCGTGGTGAAAGATCCTGGATACGCACATGATCTGCAAACATTTCCTGCGAATGCTGCAAACAACTGCAGCAAATTATGGTTAAGAGGAATACTATTAGAATTTGATCGATGTCTATATGCAAAATATGTTCATTGTCCCTGTACGATTCTTCAATTTAAAATACGTGTTAGATTGTATTTTTCCTTTCGGTTGTTTGCTGGCACATTTTCAAGACCATCTTTGAGCAGTTTTTGTATCGATTTCATTTGAAATCTATGTTGTTTTGAGCTAAGAAGTCTTTGTTTTGAGAATATAGGTTATGGTGGAAGACGAATGAGTTCATGTCCGTGTTTTTTGACAACTCGTCAATCCTCTATTATGGTGAAGATGGTTTGTTGATTTGATCATGTACGCAGTTCCACCTTGTTGGCATTTGAAGAAAATGGCACGGATTTTTGGTATGGAAGCCAAGGTTCTATCTCACTATTATTGTTCATCGTTGGTGTTTTTGTAACTTTACGCTATGGTAGCTGGTGTTGACTAATACAAAAATAAATTCCGATCCAATAGATTTGGGAATTACGTCTTTGCTTCTACCTTCAAAGTTTGCCGTTCATTTCGTTATGATCGGCCGAACATCAGCATGAACTAATCGTAAGTCTCTGTCTTTTACCGATGGGATAGAGACAAAACCTACACTTTGATGACCGGTGTTAGTGCTGATGGATTGTCAGCAGCATTTGACAATGTGGATCATGAAATCTTCTGCCTATGATACAGACAGCTATGAACTGACTGGAACTCTTTTGCACAACGATCACTTCTTTATTAGGCAGCAGGTCTTTTATATTGATGGTCGAAATATAGACCCAATGACGCCGGACTGGGCCTTCCACAAGGATCGGTCGTGGGTCGCTGAGATGCTCATACGTTACGTTGATACAATAGAAGACATCGTCAAAAGCTTTCTCATTCATGCCCTATGCAGATGATACCAACACTATTATTATAATGACATGGGTGAAACCCTTAAACATCTCAGCAATGTTGTCAAAAGGATTGTATTCACGACATTGAAGATTATTTGACTAAGAACAAACTACTTCTAAATAACACCAAGGCTGAGGTACTTCATATTATATAAATTTCGCTATGTAAAACACGCTGTCCATGAGAAATGTTCGTGATCTTGAAGATGCTTATAATGAATATGTTATATCTATATGGTGCTTATAATGAGTAGCAACGTAAGTAGCCTTTGTCGCTGTGTCTTCTTCGCTATTCATAAAATTGGCAAGCTACGTAGACACCCGGATGCAGAGAGTGCTGAGAAATTATTCCATGCATGAGACTGGACACCTGCAAGAGTTTCTAACAGGTCGCCCTTCAAAGATCTTGACAAACTACAACGTGTCCAAAATGCTGCAGCAAGGATTGCCATTTTATCAAGGAAGGTTAATCATATTTCTCCTGTTTTGTTTCAAATATACTGGCAGCCGGTGATTCACAATCGTAATAGGAGTGTGTACAAAACCGCTCTGTTAACTTGCATCATTTTGTCTGGTATCTGATATTCTGTCAAGTCTTTCTCTGTGTTCACAATTCGAATTATTATAATTATCATTTTCTCTTGTAATTTGCATAACAATGCCGTCAGTTTTCAGTTTTCTGATATCCTTTGTAATTTGCGGTATTTATTTGTTACTTTCTCTCTTCTTTGATGACAGGTAGTCAAGGTGAAATTTTATTTTATGTTAGCTCTATCAAGTTGGGAGGGAATTGGATGGCAAATTATTTTAAATGTTAATTTGTAAGTGGTTCGAAGAAATCGCTGGTAAATTCTTTTATGATTTTCAAGCAGGACGATAGATTTTAATGATGGTAAGATCCGAACGACATGGAACAACCCAAAGTCTCAAAGTTGACACATTGAAATAAAATCTTGGACCCTGTATAATACTACTGACAACCATGCAGAATTTGACGGGTTAAAATTTTGACTCCTTTTGCCTTTAGGATTTTTGGACTATATGAATGGCTGAATGAACACGGTTCAGTAGTTCTGCAATATAGAAATATGTCATACAACGTAAACAGTTGGATTTTATATTAGAACTATTGAATTCATAAATCTGTTAGTAAGTCGGACTTAATCCTTTTCAAATCTTAAGTGTGGCTACCTTTGCTTTAACTAAACTAAGATGTACATAATTTCAATCCTAACTAAGTATTCGTTCAAATTCAAATGATGCATATTTGGTCTGATCAGCGTCAAGACATGTACGTTGCCGTTAACGGGAGAGAGGCAAGGATTTACGATAACAGGCTTACATAAGCTGTCAATGACAAGATGATTTCAGCTTGTATCCCCGGAAGAATCGTAAGCATGCATTGTGCTGCAAACAACATACTCGTAAATTTCTTGCAGAAATGTGCGTCAAATTATATAACGAGCCTAACACAGTAAACAGTTTATAGACATTCAGCACTAAATCGATGCGTTTGTCACATGTACCAATATGTAAAGTATGAACAATAGCAACCGGACCTGGCTCAAAATAGTGGGTTATAAATGAGAATTCCTATTCTAGAAGTTGGGGGAGAAAAAGGTTGGAAGATTTTACTTTGTAAAATAAGTGGGTAAATCAGTACAATATGGCGTCAAATATGAACTACAACTTTTCCAAATTGTGTTTTAAATGTAATTTTATTATTTAAAATACCATTGTTACAAGGATTGAAAAGGTTATAGTTGTACAGATTCGGACCTTTAGTTACACGGCGACAGCCCTGATAAGGGTTCAAGGTTATCCTGGGGCAAAAAATATCAATGCTCCGAAATCTGGTTGATGAGAAACTGGTGCAAATTATCAGCTCTGGTCACACTAAAGCAGAAAATGCATTTTAATTTTTGGGTTGCCACAGCTCGGTATACATATCTGAAGTCAATTTTTAGTGACCCTATAGACTATATAGCCCGTTGTTACATTTTGCCCACTAATTACGAACCCAAATGCCAAACATTGTACATAAGCAAGACCAACAATTTTGGACACCAGTCAACAAAATCGGAGCACTGGGTAAGGTTTAACCCAGGCTGACCTTGAATCTAATAGGGCGTATCACTGTTTAACTAATGTCAGACCTAGACCAAACTTATTACCTTTTTAAGCCTTATGAGGAGAGGAACACATTAGTGCACATTGAAACACATTTGAACTTAGAGATTTAAAAACTCCTTAGTTCTCCAGAGTAGACAAGGATGTATATATTATTACTCTTTCCCTGGAGATGGCCAGCGCCACCGAATTAGTGTTGAAAAAAAACCCATGTGCGCTGGCCGGATTCGAACCGGCGACCTTCGTCTTACATGAAAGACGCTCTAAACCGACTGAGCTATAAAGCAGGGTTGGTAGAAGGCGATTAGATATCATCTATAGGTGTTAGGTTCGAAAGGTGTCCTTGGGGTTTTTTCAACACTATCGTGCGACTGGCCATTCTCCAGGGAAAGATTAAATAAATATATACCACATTTGAACTTAATTTCAAAATTTAGGCCCCGTACTTATTTCCCACCTATTTTACAATTTCCCCACATTTCACAGAGGTTAGACCCAAACATTCTGATTCAGCACCCCTTCCACTATAGAAAAACATCTTTCAAACCTTCTTCCCCAAAACTTCTAGAAAATAGGATTCGCGTTATTAACCATACTACAGATATGGACGAAATGGCCTAACATTTCTTCTCAATTTTGAAGCATATTATAAAGACAGGGTGAATGTTTGCTCTATTCGCGCGCATTTGATAACATGAGCAGCACTTGTTGCAGCAGGTCACCGAAACGACTAGGAGATTTGCTGCCCCCTGGGGGGATTGCTTCGGTTACGCCCCTGAAGTAGTGTGCGTTCTGTTGCCGCGTAAGCACACATTTACTGTAAGCTATATGTGTATGTTAGCCGCACTCTTGCCACAGATATCTGCCACAGGTTGGCCGGTGCTGCACACACAATTGCGTCCAACATTTACAAGTTTTTTTTGTTATTTGGTAGTACATGTTGATTTGATATCCACATTATATCATATTAGTGTACATTGCTCTATTTTGTTAATTGTTAACGCTGCAAAATACATCGCACTTCTTATAAGAGTTGACCTGGTTTGTAGTGCCAAACATTGCAAATGTGAATCCACGCAGTAAACATGTTATCACCGTTCAATCCTGTTAATTTCACATATGTCAGATACATGTTGTCCAAGGTTTGATATAAGAAACAGCTGCATTTCTGAAAGAGCAATTGATTTTTATGCAATAAAGACTGAACGTTCGTCATATCCTTATTATAATTTATTATTATTGTTATTATTATTATTATTAATCATTATTAATCATTATTATTATTAATCATTATTATTAATCATTATTAATCATTATTATTATTATTATTACCATTTAAATGCCATTATGCATATAAAATAGGGAAATACCAAGAGAAGTAAAATTAATCAATCAACCAGGTAGCAGCATCTTGTTATGTTGATTTGACTAGTTCAGAGGTCATGAATGGTGGAAACAGTGCTAAGGAAGATTGGGAAAACCCCGAAAATGGTGACGTTAACAGGTGTTTCATTCTTCCCAATTACAACTAGAAGCTAAATAAGGCAGTTAGTATAGGTTGAAATCTCCAGAAAGAGCTTGCCATGTTTTTAGTGTGTGCATTGCGACGAATCGGTTATATTACTTTTATGAAAAGGAGTAGAGTCAGTAGACTGCCGAATTTGGAAGCCAGTAGCAAAAACGCCGCTCAGTGTAACTACAAACTATCATCATTCTTAACGTGAAATGGTTTGAAGAAAATATAATGTTATTATTGTAAAATTAACTTTGCAAAATGGTATTTTAGTGATTTTCAATCGTGTGCAAATATATGGCAACAAGACAAATTGTTCTTGTAATTTTAGGCACAACTTAACCAATATGTATAAATGAGTATTCCAATTATCTATCCGTGACAGACAATTCTTCTATTTTTTCAATTACTGGTTATTATAAATAGGGTGCATCATAAGCTTCTAACAATCTACCTTACTAGCCTGCATGATAAATGTTACCATATTACTTCATCGTTTCGTCTTAACAAGGACGTACTTCTAATTAAACGAAGGCATTTTTGTATTACTTTGATGAATATATCATTGAAAAGAACAACATCCTTTTAATTACATATAGATACCTGATAAGTTTCAATCATCAACCTTGTTTTTATGAGTATTTCTCTTTCCAATTTACATAGTTAAATGGTAACACCATTTGGTACATCATAAGGTCATATTTTATGCTTAATCGTTTTGTGATTAAAAGCAACATTCATGTAGAATTAGCAAGTATAATGTAATATGTTGTGTTCATCTTATGAGTCTTATTTCCTGCATGCATACTAAGGTGCAAATATACCCATGTTGGTAACTCATTCAATCTTCTTATTTCATATAAAATATCTAATGTAATTTAACTAAAGATGAGATAAAAAATACTACCGTTAATTACAAATGGGATAACAATAATTCTATTTTGTAGCATAATCGCTACAATTTTTATTGCATTCGAATCAAGGAATGTAAAGCGATTTATTTTAATTGGATACAATTCTGCAGGAGATATAATTTGGGTAACATTTTCAATTAAAGTTCCAGGTGTAACGTTATCGTGGAGCGCGCATTGTTTATTTTTTCAAAAGCAAGATCGAATTTGTATAGCCAAAGCTCAAGAAGTTTTATTTTTTATTTTATTTATTTTTTTTTGCTATTGTTTTGTTCTTATGTCTTTTTTGGCGGGGGGGGGGTTTGGTTTAGTTTTATTTTCTTGTTTTTTTTTCTTTTTTGTATTAATTTTTTGTATTTTGTTGTTTTAAGTTTTTGTTTTGTTTTTGTTTGTTTGCTTGCTTGTTCGATTGTTTTTTTATTTTGCTATGTAAACTACATTGTATTTCGTAAATGTCGAAAAATGGATTTCGCATACAATCTTAGCTTATACATTCCGAGACTCCTCTAATTGTGTAGAGTTAAATTGACGTCGTTCTCAATTTGTTTCTCACAATAATATGCATGGTCAACTCATCATACTGAAACTTTGCCGCGTTCCACATAACATTTGCATGTGTTGTAATTCTTTTTAAGGTAAATACTGATTTGGATATTCACAAACTCCATAAATCGTTCTTCATGTGTAAGCATCTTATTCATTTTAATGCATGTGGAAAAGCATTACTCAAGCCATTCGATAATTCCCCTGAGCAAATTAAACTTAACTGTGAAGCGTACCTACTTCTCTATTGCGGTTTGTAATATTTCTGACGTTCTTGTATATAAGTGTTATTATTTTATTGTGTAAAATCACGCCAAGTACCAACATTGTAGAGTTATGTCACGTACTATCTTAATGAAGGAACTAAACTGAACTATATAGGGCAACTGTTACAAAATTTAGCCCCTCTTTGAATAGACACCTCAATAAAGTAAAATTCTATTTTATCAATCATTTCAAATAAAGCAATATTAGAATTTAATGTTCTTCATTCAAAAGAAAAAATATAGGCCCTATAGCACCTAATCAGAATATTGAATACCATTCTTAGTATTTCATTGCGACATTTTCTTATCCACAATTAGAATCTTGTGTGAGAATGTATATTACACTTGTTAGAAATCTCGGACCAGACAATGTACATATCTTGAGATATTTATTATGACTGTTAACAATAAACTAAATTCAAAATGCATATAGACTGAAGTAACTATCAGTGCAAAATGTCAATGATTTGTGTTGGCGTTGATATTTTCTGGCCATATTGACTGTGCATACCTATACAAATTACCATTGAAACAGAGCAATATTGTACATGTGGTAAGGAGGAGATCAACAAGTATTACTAAGAGCATTGCAGTGTGCACAATACGCGGCACCTATCAGCATATTACAGATGAATTATAAACATACCGTATGGAAGCTTCAACTGAAATTAAGTATATGCCTCCAATGGAATACTAAATTCATTTGGAATGGCCTTGGTTAGTCCATAATCAATGTATAGTTGTCATATGCACTGCAGAAGATAATCATGCATGATCATGACATAACCATGGTTATTCCAAAGGTACATATTCCATATTCCAATATGGGAGGCATATACTAAATTCCAGTTGTAAGGTATAGAATTCATCTGGAATAGCTCAAATTTGTTTCAACCGGATTCCGATTCACTTGAAACGTTGCCTATGCATGAAAGCAGAGATTGAATAAATACGGTAATAATAATAATAAAAACAGCAGATGATTCCTTTTATTGTATTAGAACAATACACATTAGTCTAGACAGTGGTATAACATACGACAGCACAATGTATACTTTAACGTAAGTTATTGTTTTTAGTGGACGATTGGACGCCGCGCGAACAATAGTCAGCGAGATGTTGTAATTCCGGACAAGGTGGATGTTTTACAATAGAGGTGTTAAAGGTGCAGCGAGGGATTTCACATATTAAGTATCCCTTAAAAAAATCGAAAGTACTGATTATTGTCCTGATATCCATCAAACATATCCCCATCTGAAAGAATTAAGCTGAAAAATGTTTCTTTGGTTCAAAAATTGTGAAATTTCTAATTTCGTATAGGACCAAATACGAAATTCAGCCTATGTTATATATTGAAATGTAAGCAAATCAAAATCATCTTTTTTCTCTCTTTTAGGACATTTTTGTAGCCAAATACAAGGTAAGAAATCTATTGAGTGTCTAATCTATATGAAATTACTATTATGACACAATATTTGGGTGCCTCAAAATCTCTCGTTGTACCTTTAAAGGTGCATCGAGAGATTTCAAATAACTGGTCTAAAGCTTTCTATCAAACATATCTCCATCTGAAATGATTAACCTGAGAACTGTTTCTTTGGTACAAAGAAAAATTTAAATTTCTAGTTTCCTATAGTAGCAAATACGATATTCAGCCTGTGCTTTCTATTGAACTATAAGCATATACAAATCGCCTTTTGTTTTCATTTTAACTTATTTCTGCAGCCAAATAAAAGGTAGGGAATCTATTGAGTGTCTAATCTATATGAAATCACTACATATCACAGAAAATATAGATGACTTGAAATCTCTCGCTGCACCTTTCATATGACTTTGAAAAAACTTCAACCGAAGTAATCTTTATTGCATTATTTGCCATTGAGCCCAATTTAATCCAATTAATCCATATAGAATCCGTGTATTTACTTTTCACACATGCATTTTCTTCTACTAAAAGTCTTACCATGCAGATCAGGAAGGGTGTGCCATATCGCAGACATGCCAGACATCTAAACAAAGTAAATAGTTCGAGATACCACCAAAACATATCCTTCAAGATAAGTCATTATATTACGTAATAGTACAATGCACTGCATAAGATGAGTATCAATCCCTTCATCCGCCTTCCATCAGAAACAGATGCTTTTTTACAAAGTGCAATGCTTAAATCCTTGCATTGCCTATCAAATTGGCTGGCATTAACTTGATTCCGAAACATATTCAAAATGATTGACTGCTCTACGGACTTACTTGAATTCCAATTGGTACTCCTCCGTGGAGCCCATTCATACTTTCGGAAGAGTCATACTTGCATGTACTTCAAAACGAGGTTCTTTTGTTACTGCTGTATCGATAGAAGGCTTTGTGTCCCTCTCCTATACGAGTTGGAATGGATTGACGTATATGCTGCACACATGTGACACGCATGTCATATCTGATCAACTATATAGCGCGCTTTTTGTATTCAGTAAATCTTTTATCCTTTGTCATGCTAAAGCATACTATCGCACCAAACTAGCCTGACATATGGCATTTCTATTTACTTAACCAATTATTCGGGACTAACATTGGTACAAACACACCCTTGCCCTTTCTTTCGCTTGAAATAGGGAGAAAAGGAACATTTCGTTGGCTTGTAGCTTGTTTAGATGATAAAGAGTGTATACAGTCATGAAACGGTGCCATTTTGGTATTCGTCCTGCCAGCGCTTTTCTTTACATAAAAAAAGTCATCCGTTCTGTACAACAATGAGAGTCCTACCATCAATATTTTTCCAAAGTAAAATATCCAGACTAATACAGAATGGAAAGGGAAAACTTCATTTTTCTGTTACCTTCGGAGAATGAAAAACAGTATTTAAACTGATTGAGAAAACCGTTGATGTTTAAAGCTTCATTTCAATAACTGTTCTCATTCATGTTCATTTTAATGGCAGTAAATAAATCCTGCATGTGTTAATTCAGCTTGTTTATCATTAACCAACTCTTCAGTTTGCTATCATTTAAGAGAATATATTCATATTGCGCATGAAATGATAATTACAAAAATAGCTGTATTTCTTCAAATTGATTTTTATTAAAAGTTCATTTGACATAGAATCTGTTTTATTAGCTCAAACAAAATGGCATATTTGCGCTCGTACTTGTCATATTTAACCTTCTTGCACCATTCAATGTAATTTAAGAGGTTTGCCATGTGAAATTGAACCATCATATCACAGGTAATATGGGGGTAGCAGAAGAGGTGGTGGTGGTGGTACTTTCACTTTCGTTCCCTCATAGATGAATTTTATTTCCACTATGCACAGGCCTTCGACCCTAAAATACATTGAGATAACAACAAACATATTTTACAGGTACTCTCTAAAATGTCTATCCTTTTTTATAAGCATGTCAGAAATATTTGCGTAAGTTATTCAGAACATTCTCATACGAAGATTGCATCAATTGACAAAACTTAAATTCATTTGGATGATATATAGTGGAATTAAATTATTACGCTCATCATCAAAATAATTACACACTAGAACAAAATGCATTTTATCTTTAAACAACCCAGTAGTATTAGTATTATTATTATTATTATTAGTAGTAGTAGTAGTAGTACTATTATAAATCAGAATCCTAGTTTGAAGGGTGCTGAATCAGAATCTGTGGGTCCAACCTCTGGGAAATGGGGGGGGGGGACTTTGTAAGATAATGGGGGTAAAATTAGTACAGGGATACATTTGAAATCACGTAATATTGTACACCAATGTATTTATCTCATTATAAGGTTTAAAAAGGTATAGTTTGTCTAGGTTCCGACCTTTAGTTACACGGTTACAGCCCTGATGAGGTTCAAGATCATTCTGTGACAAAAAGTATCCAATGCTCAGATTTTGTCGAAACTGGTGTCAAATTATTGTTCTGGTCATACTTAAGCAGAAAATTCATTTTAATATTTTTGGGTGACAGCTCTGTTTACAATTTGAGGTCAAGTTCTGGTGACCTTTATAGACCATGTATATAGACCATTGTTACATTTTGCCCACTAATTACGAAATCAAATGCCATACATTGAAAAATAAGGTAAGGTAAAACAAACAATTTGACACCAGTTTTAGCAAAATCGGAGCACTGGGTAAGGTTTACCCCAGGATGACCTTCAACCTTAATAGGGCTGTACCTGTTTAACTAAAGGTCGGAACCTAGACAAACTGTACCTTTTTTAATCATTATAATGAGACCAATACATTGGTATACAATTAAACACAATTTGACTTGATTTCAAATTTACCCCTGTATTAATTTTACCTTTTTTTTACAAAGTTCCACACATTTCCCAGCGGTTGGACCCAAAAATTTTGATTCAGCACCCTTCAAACTATAGAAAAAACATCTTCAAACCTTCTTCACCAAACTTTTGGGATTCTGATTTATAACCTACTACAGCAGTTGTTGCTGCTGCTGCTGCTGCTGTTGTTATTATTGTTGTTGTTGTTGTTCTAGAGGTTATTGCTGTAGTTGCCGTCATTGTTGCTTTTCCTATAGGTTGCTGTAGTATTAGTATATGTTAGCAAAATGCTCTTGATGTACACCATATATTTAAGCTCAACCTTGGTATTTTTCAACGTATTTTATAAAGCACATTTAGTAGACACACAATTACCCTACAAGAAATGCCCAGGACTAGCAAATCATTAGAATGAAAAAATGTTTTGTAACCGTGCTATCCTCATAAAAAGGTTATTTATGAAATTTCAGTTGCAAAACCAAAACAAGTATAAAACAAAAAGAAGATCAGATATAAGAAGAAGACTTATTTGACCAAATACCTCTATTCTTATTTGAAAAGGATTTAGTGAAACCTTAGATTGTTATTTTGCGTTTCATTTGCTTTTGTATTGGTCAATTTGCTTTTCCAATACGATGACCTGTGATTACCTTTTACTCGAGATTTTTAAGAAGTTTTAAGAAAATAATTAAGGCAATACAGATATTTTATGGAAGGGAGTGTTTTATCTAGTTGTACTCACCCTTCAGTAATTCCTCTTCATTTTTAATATATTTATACTTAACTACATTTATAAACAGTATCATTTTAATTTATCAATCAATTTTGAAAAATTGACTCGTCTGGGGATTTAAAAAAAATCATCTTATTTTAGAACTTGAACTTCAGAATCTTTATACATATTCACAATCCTGATGATTCTTGAACATGATAAACGATAATTTTCCTGCAGTATAGATGATGGTATATTTTGTGGGATCTCCACAAGTAATATAGGAGATTAAATGTTAGTATTCTACTGTAGGGTATTCTTCTGACAAATTGATGACTTGGAGAAGGCTCAAAGCAAGATATTGATCTTGAAGAACAATATTATATTAGCATTTAAAGTCACTATTGCATAATAAATTAAGGGGCACAGCACAATGTTTTAACCCAAATTTGAGTAAATGTTGGTGCAGAAAATATAAAAGGAACGTTCCCGGGAATTATGATAGGAAAGTCATCAGTCTAAAGAAGAGGAATCACAACTGCGGTGTTTCGCCATTTTGACGCATTCGTTTCTTAATTAACTATGAACCAATTGTTTCAGCTTCCAGGATGAATAAAATCATCAAATCGTCCAAAACATGGCGTGTATTTTTTTTAATCTTAAGCCGGATAATTAAGAAGTTATGACACAAAACATTTCCATCTTGATCTTCTTGCCCCATAAACATAATACACTAGTAAATATTGGGGGGGAGTGAACAAGATAACGGTCATCCTTTCTTTATACTGGTTAAAGCATCTTTCCACTGGCAATGTTTAAAGACGCCATGATGAAATTAAATCGTTAATTACAATACGTATGACATGAAATTACTGGTGTTTCAAATGCAATTTTCCTGCTGTTATAGAGAAGTGCATATCTTTGTGTTTTCTAGATCATTTGATTCATTCAAATTCGTGTAGTGCCCAATGACAACGTCTAATAAAAACTAATATAAACGAATGCATGACATGTTCATGAATCAATTATTCTATCTTGAGGACACAAATCACAATGTGTTGAACACTTTGAAATTTGATTGATCATGGCGAAAAAAAAAAAAAAAAAAAAATAATTTTCCTGCAGTATAGATGATGGTATATTTTGTAGGATCTCCAGAAGTAATATCGGAGATTAAATTTTAGTATTCTACTGTAGGGTGCTCTACTGACAAATTGACGACTTAGAGAAGACTCAAAGCAAAATCTTGATCTTCAAGAACAATATTATATTAGCATTTAAAGTTACTATTGCATAAGAAATGAAGGGGCATACAGTAGCACAATGAAGTAATATGTTTGTACCCAAATTTGAGTAAATGTTGGTGCAGAAAATATAAAAGGAACGTTCCCGGGAATTTGAAATTATGATAGGAAAGTCATCATTCTAAAGAAGAGGAATCACAACTGCGGTGTTTCGCCATTTTGACGCATTCTTTTCTTAATTAACTATGAACCAGTTGTTTCAGGTTCCAGGATGAATAAAATCACCAAATCGTCCAAAACATGGCGAGATATTGAGACTTTGTATTTTTTTTTAAATCTTAAGTCGGATAATTAAGAAGTTATGACACAAAATATTTCCATCTTGATCTTCTTGCCACATAAACATAATACACTAGTAAATATTGAGGTGGAGTGAAAAACATAACGGTCATTCTTTCTTTATACTGGCCTTTCCACAGACGCCATGATGAATGGAATCGTTAATTACAATACGTATGACATGAAATGACTGGTGTTTCAAATGCAATTTTCCTGAAAGCTGTTATAGAGAAGTGCATATCTTTGTGTTTTCTAGATCATTTGATTCATTCAAATTCGTGTAGTGCCCAATGACAACGTCCAATAAAAACTAATATAAACGAATGCATGACATGTTCATGAATCAATTATTCTATCTTGAGGACACAAATCACAATGTGTTGAACACTTTGAAATTTGATTGATCATGGCGATACAATCGACATTTCACTAGACACTCGACACCAATAGAATCCGTGACAGAGAATGAACCTATTTAGCCTGTCAGAGAACAAATTTCGTCACTCACAATATAAGTTATATTGGAGTCAATCAGATATCGTATAAGGTATAAGCGAATTTTCCCCTATGTGAGGATTACTCAAGGATGTCTGATCGAATTTTCTATTAATTTTGTCAGAGATCAGAGAAAACCCATTATGATAGCTCCATGAATATGCCAGAAAACTATACACGGACCTATCCAAAGTTCAGATGAATAGAGTGAATGCTGCTATACTGGGACACCCCACAATTGATGGGACACTAACCAATCTTCTGTACACCTGAAGGCGATTACTGTATTACCTCAACTAAGTCTCAGGTAGACGGAAGTGTTTGTCATGTAAGCGTTCCCGTCAAGTGACCCTTTTGTCTTATTTTTTTATTTTTCTTTTGTTGTATGTGTTTGTATTTGTGTAAGGATGTGTGTGTGTGCGTTTGCGCGCGCGCCGGAATTACGAGGATGCGTGAATTTATGTGTGCGATTGCATATTCAGTATAGATAGATGCGTTTGTGGAGACGCCTTGCCTTGTAGAGTACGCCAAATGTCTCCACAAGCTATTTAAAGATGAGTGACCCGATCGATAACATCGTCCCCCACTTTACTCCATCTAAGAAAGTTCACATTTGTTCATAACACTCAAAATTTGTAATGAAGATGTTTTTGGTGATATGCTTCCATGAAAGTGCGAAACATCATATAACAAATTGGACCATGATATAGGAAAGCACCGAGCCTCTACAGAGGCGTGCGTGACACAGATGAGTAAAATGTTTCATTAAGGATGTCAACATAGAGATACATGAGTGCGCTCGCTCGCGCGCGTGTGTGTGTTCTTGTGTGTGTGTGTGTGTTTGTGTGTGCGTGTATGTGTGTTTGAGGAAAAGTTATTTTGATATAACTTCTTGATATCGCCTCGTGAAATTGAACAATTTGACCTCGTAATATATTTTTTACGATCGCACTCATAGTTCATTACATATTATATAATTGTTATCTTCTTTAATGTGCATATTAAATATAGTATTTATTAAACAACCACGCTTTAATTTTCTCAACGATTATTCGGCTATAAAAAGTTACATTTCAAAGGTTTTCCATTTCAATTGAAATTAAATATTTTAATGAATGTTTCCTGGGAGCCACATGTACTTAATGTTGTTTGTGTTAAATTCATTGTCGACGGGTTGTCGGAAATTGACGCGTAGATTTGGCGCTTTTGCTCACTCTAAATACTTGTTTGTTTCTGAAATTACCATTTTTCCAAATGATTGACGCGAGTATTTTGTGGCAGAATTACAGTTTAGATCATGAGTGGAATTCTGCAGAAAACATGTTTTGTTAAGTATTGATTTCGTATTTTGCGATTCAGTATATATTGAGATACCTATGAACCTGTTATCATAAAACTATTTCAACGGGTAGTCATCTAGGATGGGGTTTGATCAAAATAGTTTGAAGTTAGTTCCCTGCGCAGCCCCTTCCCTTTGGGCACCAACGGAAGTATAGTCGACGTAAGACGCATTGTTAACAAATAATTAAACCGTACAAGTTGCACCTTGATACAGATACAACATACTTGTGTTGTAACAAAAGCGTGCTTTCCCTAGACTGGGGATAGAATTACGAGGAATACTGGCAATAAAGATCATAAACATATCTAGAGGAACAAACTCAAAGATCGATTAAGTCATATTGACATTTTACTTTCGTTTAGTTTTGTTAGACGAGAGGATTTCAAAATGTCAATTTTGATAGTTTTAATATTTTAAGAATATATGGAAATCTTTGATTATGTTAGGAATGGAGAGATAAATTGTGGGCCTCCTAATGAAGCAATTTATGTATACGACTTTCATCAATCTTTTAGTTTCTTCCCTATGACAATATAAAAGCTGTTAACAACAAAAATGTACACATATTTCTTACCATGAATGTGACGCTGCGATATGTCATCATATTAGACCTGCAATCATGTTGGATGCCATCAAGCTGTCGCTAGATAAGCTATGAAATGATATGACACTGTCGACGGGGATCGCCTGTAGTACCTTATACGAATCCTCCCAGCCAACCTTGCTGCCAAATTTCCCATGACCATGTTTCTGGAAGACTTTCTATTTTTTTTACACTTTCAACTCCTGTCATTTGCCTCCCCTCAATATTGTTATTTGCTCCACTGCCACTGGCGAGTCAGTGTGATGTTGACTAGATGTCCAGCGCCTGTAGGATAGTGAAGAACAAGAGAGTTGGCAGTCTTTTGATTACCTGGCCTGCACCTGCTGCTTAAAGCCATCTTAGCAATATGCTAGTTGAT
This sequence comes from Ophioderma brevispina, assembly GCA_023653785.1. Classification (NCBI taxonomy): domain Eukaryota; kingdom Metazoa; phylum Echinodermata; class Ophiuroidea; order Amphilepidida; family Ophiodermatidae; genus Ophioderma; species Ophioderma brevispina. The sequence goes on along the minus strand of JAMKCH010084933.1, from coordinate 108,821 downwards.
AATATATATCACTTCTATCAAATTCACCGGACAAGAGTCACTATGTCAGCTAAACATGGCTTTAGAGCAGAGTATGGTTGTAGTAGGTATAGGGCGCTGTGGGCAACAAATATGCCCTTAAATGCCAACACTGACCAATAGAATGTACTAGACAAGGCGTAATTAACCGTGGATATGCTATACAAGATATCCGCTTTTTATTGTTTTACGGAGTTTCATTTAGATTTTTCAAATCAGGAATTGATCTCAAGTTTTGACAGTTATTAGAAAATGTGGAAATGATTAAAAACTATTTGACATACCTTTTAGGAAAATGCAACGTTTCAATGTTATTGTTTCAACTCTTTGTTCTATCGTCAAATATATGTGCATTGCAGAGCTAGAAGTAGGAACTTAATATGTAAAACCTTTCATAAAAAGGTTATATATGCCATGTTCACTTAACCATAATGGCGTCTACTGTTCCAAAGAACAATCTCTTTCGGATTCTTCAAAACATTTCACTAATGTTGTTGCTTCAATTACGTATTCATAAGTGAAATTGATTTAGGTCCATTTCTTTCCTGTTTTGATGACGAGTTATGGGAATAGTCCGGTTCTTTACCCGCGGACATATTCTCATCCAGCCCCCATTTTTTAACATAACCATGTTTCCGTGCGTCAATTTGATGAAATCCGTACGGGCATTAATCGCAGACGACATACGGGGCATTGACCGCATCCTCGCTTTGTACCTCCCGAACTGGCAGAATCCCCGGCGCATACTTCGTGTGCATTTTGTATACACACGTAACCGAAAACCAACGTAGATATTTTCCATGCCATGAAGCAGGAATGACAAACTAGCCATCATGGTGTGTTTTTATCTGATGAATAGTAATTGCTAGCATTTCTTTATTGCCCTATGCTTTCTCCCATCTGTTGAGGGCTATCATGAAGAAGACAGTAGCAATTCTTAACTGGCTGCTTGAAGTAGAAAACTGGGAAATTACAAATTATGCCCAACAATAAAAAGGCCGCTGTTAACAGTGGGTAAATAGTATCGTTTAAGTATGTTTTAGGTAAACAAGGAAAAGTCTTACAGTGTGTAAATTTTATTATTAAATTCGTGATTCTCTCTATTAATTTGTGTACATTTTACGTCATGTAAAATAAAACTCTATATTTTTAACATGTCATGTTATTTAAAATATCTATAATACTTTATATATTCGTATTCGTGTTAAGTTATTATTATGCACATTTTCACTCATATGCAAATTTATATATATATATATATATATATATATATATATATATATATATATATATATATATATATATATATATATATATATATATATATAGTTCCATGGTTTGTCTCTAATTCACGTGTTGATTATACACACGACAACAACAGGTACAATACCCCCCTTTTAAAGGTTTTTAGTTACCAGTCCAAACACTATGCAAGATCACATTTAGAAGATTTGAAGATTCTAATATAATTCATTAAATAATTCACATCTTATCATTGCCGAAAACCCTTAGACGAACCTTAATTCACATTCTCTCTCATATCAACCTCTCGCATGAGTCATAAACCATTTGTGCGTGTAGAGAATTAAGTTTGAAGTAAGAAATCTCGAGCAGTATACTGATTAATAATAATTTGATGATAACAATTTGGCTTGAGGAAGTCCTTTCTTGACTCCGTTTATAACAAACACATGTCCTTTGTGTTCAGGTACCTCAGCGTTTCGTTTGTTGTTATAGATGTACCAACAACAAGACAAATATTTTCAATCATGCATAATGCATTAGAAAAAGATAATAAAAATGTAAAATATCGAAACACGGTCTTTTAATTTTTTTATTTTTCTTTCAATACAGCGCTCCCATCAATCAATTACCCAGCTTGCTTTGAAAGTTAACACAGTTCCTGCATATGCAGTTCTACACAGCATCTCATTTCAACAGAACTTCCAAAAAACTCGATGAAAATAATACGACGACAAGTAAGAACAAACCTGTCATTATGCCACATGTCATTGAAAATAAATTCAACACCTTGTTCTGAAATTATACTCTGGAAATTCAAGTACTCACTGTAGGCGGGAAAGCCGCGTACCCGCAATTCAAACGATGCATGTTCGATTTCTATCAGAGGGTTTTTTTTCTGAAGATTTTTTTCTGAGGCTTTTTTTACTCCAGAGCTAGACCCGGTTTGTATTTAAAGCCTCGCTTTATCGCGGGACGGCTCTGGCGCTTTTTCAAGAGTGCCATGGGTTTTTCATTTCCTAAAGCAAGAACAACACGATCTTTGCTGTCAAATTATTTTGACATGGCTTGTTTTGTTTCTATTTAACACATTCCGATATAACTGTATCCAGCTATCTGTCGCAAAATTCCAGAATAATTCTTCAATTTCAATCATATCTATATTTTTCCTAAAGTGCAAACTGTTCCTTTCTCAATTTATCTGGTTGAAACCCCAAAAGCTTAAAAGAATTAATTTCCGCACCAGTGAGTCACGCAAATCCTCCAGAGAATATTGCCAATAAACATCATAAACTGCTCAGTTAATTCGATCCTCAGCTTTAAACAGCGATGTTCTTTCAACAGCTAATAAACCGTCTAGTTTGTACCTTACCGTTGGAATCGTTAATGTCATGTACGCACGCGTTTGTCAATTAAATTCCATTTTGTTTTTCAATATTGCCATAGAAGAACAAATCAATGAATATACTATATATAATAGATATATAAAATTCATAATTATATATATATATATATATATAATAATATATATATATTTATCAATATATATATATATATATAATAATTTATATATATAAAATTGTATTTTAATTTTGGTCTTACATTGTCTACATTGTGTTATATATACTACACATATAATATCTCAGATGTCGTCAAAAATAACCTGTCACAACACTCATAGAATAGAAATAGGAGATTTTTTCTTTAATGCCAATAACTTTGTATTCATATTTCTAGAATCATGGGGATTTCTACTTCTAGACAATATGTTTGTTGTATTAGTACTCAATGTGTAATTGCCACTGCCATTGTCATTGGGTTTATGATGGTTGCCGCCTTGTCGTCACTGTGGATGTGGCGCCTAAAGTAAATAAAGTCAAGATTTGGCATATTTTGCTACATTCGTTATGTTAAATCCAAAAATACTCCCAAATGTGTATATATTGTTTTTACATTCCTTGCGGCTTTGAATTCTTGAAATTTAAGGACTTACATGCCTCAAAGATCGAACCACCTAATTGCAAGGTGTTAGATATGAGTTGATGTTCTTACACATATACAGGCATACATAGAGTATACACAGCACAGTCAGTACTTACCTTACTCAATAAATGCCATTAATAATATAAGGTGATATATTCACTCACACGTGAAATGTAAAATAATCCTGATAATATGCATGAATTCTTTAAGTTTCAATATAATTGCATATTATTTGCGGAGCTGGTGAACGTAAAACCACATAATTATGGACACCAGATTACGTTGGACACTATAAATCACAGGTTGTTTCCTTGATTCTGATATTGCAAAGACCAACTCATTAATTTTAATTCGCTAATGAAGTCGACATTCCCTAAGAGCTTCAGTTAGGTTACTTACAATTCAAGATACGATAATTGTAACGCGTTAATTGCACTCAGGTTACCAAAGACATGGTAAAGGATCCCTTCCATCGTTTTTTCTATGTTTACGGCTAATATTGCATGTTCTCTCATTTTTTTCACACAGAATTTAATCCAGAATAAAAACACTTGTGTTTGTCGAATGGGTATGACCATTTAGTGAACAACACTATAGTATGTCGATTCTTTGTTTTCTGCTAATTTCTTCTACAAAGAGGGAGGTAAAAACCACCAGGCGCGCAATCAAAATTTGCGCGGGAGTAGATTTTGACTCAATTGGTGGAGTTACATAGAGCTCGTGACAAAGATATGAGTCCCAGAGGGAACACTCAGTATTTTCTTTTTTAAAATATACAGCTTTGATTCGGTTTTTGTCTGTACTAATAAAAACGCAATAATGTGCCAGATTAAAAGTTTGCTATCTTAGGGCATAAATACTTTTGTTTGACTAGTCGGCCCATCCGAACATCAAATATCGTCACCTCTAATATAAAACCAGCACGCGTAAGTAGTGCATTTTGGGCTATTTTTCGAAGAAAAGTCATTTGTATTTTTGTGTTCTCATCTGATGTCCATCGACTAAACATGGTGGGAATATTATAGAGTTTAAATTTGTCAATACAACCACATAAACATTGTTAAAAATAATAGAAATAAGTTATTTACTTTTTAGATATCGTAGCTGCACAACCTAAAATAGTGTGAGTGCAAACCCCATCGTAAGTGTCACTTGCGATGGTATTGCACTCATAATGGCTTCCCGTGCCATACCATCTTATGTGCATATAAGTGTATTATACCTTGTTTCAGCATATTTGTGTTATTAGAATCTAGCACTTTCCAGTTTGAAACTTAAAAAAATAACAAGAAAATAGAAAAACAAGTTTTTGCAGTCACTATGTGTTGCACTCACAATTTGAGTGCAACACCATTCCAAGTGCCACTTCCGAGGTGTTGTCACTAACACATGACCATATAAAGCTACAAACGTGCATTTAACGTATTTAGGCCCTACTTTTGTTACTTATTTAAGGCATGACTTTAACATGTCTTAAAAATGTTACATTACTTCACTTTGTGTCAACCCTCAACCTCAATTTCGCCAAAATGTCACTTACGATGTGTTGCACTCTGCTCAAAACCGGAAATGACCCTTAATGACGAGTATCAATCAGGAAGTCACGCCAACATGCGTTATTTGTCTTTGTACATGAGAAGTCAACACCATAACTGTGATCTCAATAGCTGGTCGAAAGCTCTGGAAACTGCCTATTTGAGGTCTAAAATCCCCTGAATTCAGTATAAAACTATGTTTAGTTGTGGAACATAAACTTCAGATCAATTGGTCTAATAGATGTGAAATGGTGATTGTTTGATTAAAAAAGAAGAATTAAAATCGATCCAAATTTAAGTTTCGAAAAAACTGGTCTCCTGAAGTTAGAATATAAAACCCCCTACAAATTTTAAAGCATCCAAATCAATTAATTCAATGTGGCAGACACAAAAAGTATGTGTATGTATTACTATGTTTTAAAAAGCGAATGCCTTTGGAAACTGTATAACCCTTACATTTGCTGGCATCAGGAATTGAATTCTCATCTCATATCTATAATTGGGCCTGATTTCCATCGATTTGAACTGCAAGACGGCCATGCCAAGTCTCCCACTTCTTAGGAACACTCTGGAAGAGGTCGACAGGGCGATTTATTTGGCATCTCAGTAAGGACCTGTCCTTGGTCTCCTGTGATTTTCTAAATTGGTTAAAACTGACATTCATCGTGTAGGAATGCTCGACGTCGAGCTACAAACTACCTTAAAGACAAACTCAAAGGGCTATTGTATCCCTTACTTCCCCCGAGGAAAATGGCTATCAACCTGACCTCAACCGCAAGAATGGGAGGTAGCGTAATTTGTCTTCGTAGATCTAGAAGCAATTCTTCCCTAGCACAAGGCAGGGGTCCGCTCCGTGATTTTTTAAAAAGTGGCCAAAAATAGCATTTAGGAATTAAGGGATATAATTAATCCATGGTTCGATCCCGCATGGAATAGGCAAACCAAGCATATTGTGGAACAACACCCACTGCACTATCCAACTAATGCAATCCAAAGACGTGCTGTTTCCATCATTGGTACCCCTGAGAGTGAGTTCACCTCTCACCACATCCAAACCATTGTGCTCATCGCAGGCAGTTGGAATTGTCGACTTGCTTTTCCACCACTTTTATGGACAAGTACCGATCGGATCTCCTTGCCAGTTGCTATCTGAGCTGCTCTCAGTTGACAACCCCGCCTTAGGCTCTCAGCCGGGTCTCATGTCATTGCTGTGAAATCACAAGGTCCAACTTGGTCTCCCACCGAAAAAGCCGTTCACCCATTCTCTGTAGGCTTATGGAACGCCCTTCCTGCTCTGTAGGCATCAAGCCAGGACTTGCATAACTTCAAAGGGGAATGTTAATCTCTATCTTGCGCCACATCCTTCAGCGTACTTATTATAACTGCTGTTAAATAATGCCTTGATTAAGTCTTGACAATAAAAAGACGTGTGCAGGGAGTGTGACCAATAGCAAGGTCGTTTGCCTATTGTATGACCATGGTCCAAACAATTTTACTCTGAATAATAGTACTTGGGTAAACCTGCCGACTAACTGTATTGGGTATTGTGCTGAAACAATGTACATGTATTGACATGATAGAGAAGACAATAGACAGCTAGACCGTAGGATTCGCTATCATATGACTCTGTAATCATGACCCCTGCATGAACACATTCCAACCTTATGCCAACCTCAAGTTCAGCATCCAGTGGCTTATTACAACTTATAACACCATGTTTATGGATCGGATTGGTAATTTTTTAAATAATGGCCCTAAACCTAACGACACTCTCGATGATCCCCGCAGATTCAAAATACTTTGAAATTTGCACGAAATACTCAGGTAAGTCATTATTATTTCTCACCATTTTTTTGGTTTTTCCACTGAAAAACTGACAGAAAAGAAAGAAAATAGCAGTGTTCAAGATATTAATCCCATTTCATTCATTTGCAGTGTTAATATGGACAGTAATGAACTAAAGTACCAATTTTTAATGTATTAAGGTTTGCTTTTGGTCTTACCACTTGCAGGGTACGTTAGGGATACCCAGTCTTGTTACAGACATGCATCAACCTGAATTTTTTTTGATGATTTTGGGGATTTAGAAATCGCTGACGTGCCTTTAATTGGCCTATACACGCCGGCGAATAAATGTTAAAATACAAATCAGTTCCCAGTTAGTAAAGGTCATATTGTGCTTTTACAACCCTGACTCCCTGACTTACCTAAATATTGAGATTGTTAAGCATAATATTATGGCAGTTTTTCTGTATGAAATTTGGAAATGTGAATTTTAGTCCGTTTCCCCCTTAACTTATGATTAATAATAGTGTCCTAAAACATACAGTACTGTATACCAATATATTGTCATAATTTCATAAATTGTAACCAAAACAACAGAACCTTTGGAAATACCATTATTTCGAGTATACACAAAACGAAGTATCCACAAATGAACCTTTAACTCCAGAAGATCCTCCATTAAAGTGAAACTACTTCAAAACAGCTTCATTTTCTGTCACAATTCGAACCGTTCATTGCATTAGGTTTGTATAAAAAACGCAAAGAGAGAGGGAGATTAATTTAAGCTAATATATATTGCTATGTAATTAAAACTTTCATTAAATGTATTTTATGTTACATGAAATGTTTAAAATCCTCTTTAAACAATGCATTCAACTAAACCCTACATGTGTCGCTTAATTTACAGCAAGTCACTGAAAGTCAATGATACCAATTCTTCGAGTAGTCATTTAAGTAGATCTCACTCGACAAGTGCATATCAATCACTTAATGTATCATAAAGAAAAATTTGGTAAATTGACGATCAAAATCATCCATTCTTCTTAGAAATATATCTTTTAAAATCTTTTTAAGACTATAGATGAACAGCGAATTGTAGATATGTCATGGAAATTGATAGACACAATTTGAGCTTCTGGAGGTATGTGATGTGCGCAACACAAGTCATGATTCATGAAGCAAAGAAATAGTGCAAAGAATTAGTAACAATTACTAAAAGCGCACTTATTGCCCAATTCTGTGAGAAAAACTCTTAGAGATAACACCCACCAAAGCAGAGCTGAGTATACTTAGCCAACAATGTGTTAAGGTTTAATCAACTTTTACAAAGACTGTCCTCAACAATAGGTTGTTTTCTTTTCAATCAACATTTAGTAACTCTTTATAGAGATATCTGTAACTACCCGCGAAGTCTATGATATTCCTTATATTACAGTTATTGAATATTAACAATACCGGTCATATGATAACTCTAATATACCACATGACCTAGGGACAAGCAAACGATAGTGAATAGACCACGAAGTGTCCCATTAGTAACTCTTACGTCCGCTAAAATACAAAGAAGAGTGACGGGGAGTTTGTCTAGCAATTGTACACTCTCATGTTTAGTTGTTAGTGCGTGGCACTACACTTGCAGGGTACGTTAGGGATACCCAGTCTTGTTACAGACATGCATAAACCTGATTTTTGATGATTTTGGGGATTTAGAAATCGCTGACAGTGCCTTTAATTGGCCTATACACGCCCGGCGGAAATAAAGATGTTAAAATACAAATCAGTTCACAGTTATATAAAGGGCATATTGTGCTTTTACACCCTGACTCCCTGACTTACCTAAATATTGAGATTGTTAGCATAAGTATTATGCAGATTTTTTTCTGTATGAAATTTGGAAATGTGTAATTTTAGTCCGTTTCCTTAACTTATGATTATAATAGTGTCCTAAAACATACAGTACTGTGATACAAATATATGGTCATAATTCATAAATTGTATACCAAAATCAACAGAACCTTTGGAAATACCATTATTTCGAGTATACACAAAACGAAGTATCCACAAATGAACCTTTAACTCCAGAAGATCCTCCAGTTAAAGTGAAACCTACTTCAAAACAAGCTTCAGTTCTGTCACAATTCGAACCGTTCATTGCATTAGGTTTGTATAAAAAACGCAAAAGAGAGAGGGAGATAATTTAAGCTAATATTAGATTGCTATGTAATTAAGAACTTTCATTAAATGTATTTTATGTACATGAAAGGTTGGTAAAATACTCTTTAAAACAATGCATTCAACATAAACCCTACATGTGTCGATTATTTACAGCAGAGTCACTGAAAAGTCAAGTACAGGTTTCGAGTAGTCATTTAAGTAGATATCACGTCGACAAAGTGCATATCACTTAATGTATCATAAAGAAAAATGTGTAAATTTGATCAAAATCATCCATTTCTTCTTACAAATATATATTTTTAAAAATCTTTGTAAGACTAGAGATGAAAAAGCGAAATTGTAGATAATGTCATGGAAAATTGATAGACACAATTTGAGCTGCTGGAGGTATGTGATGTGCGCAACACAAGTCATGATTCATGAAGCAAAAGATAAACAGTAGAAAGAATTAGTAACAATTACTAAAAGCGCACTTATTGCCCAATTCTGTGAGAAAAACTCTTAGAGATAACACCCACCAAAGCAGAGCTGAGTATACTTTAGCCAACAATGTGTTAAGGTTTAATCAACTTTTACAAAGACTGTCCTCAACAATAGGTTGTTTTCTTTTCAATCAACATTTAGTAACTCTTTTATAGAGATATCTGTAACTACCCGCGAAGTCTATGATATTCCTTATATTACAGTTATTGAATATTAACAATACCGGTCATATGATAACTCTAATATACCACATGACCTAGGGACAAGCAAACGATAGTGAATAGTAACCACGAAGTGTCCCATTAGTAACTCTTACGTCCGCTAAAATACAAAGAAGAGTGACGGGGAGTTTGTCTAGCAATTGTACACTCTCATGTTTAGTTGTTAGTGCGTGGCACTACACCTGCAATGTAATGTCAATAGTAATCCTCATTCCTCACGACACGTGGCAGAATTAGGAAAGTAAAGAAAAATAGTTAAATAATAAAATGGAGGAAACGTAATCACTGATTTATGTGTTAATCCTTGGGCAGAAGGTCACCGGTTCAATCCTAACAGGACTACTTGCTGGAATATGTGCAGGAACTTAATTCTAGATTTAAATTTGTACCAAGTTATTGATTAAAATCTCGTTTACGCTCTCTCCACATTTGGAATTGGGCAAAACGAACCGGAAAAATAAACCTCGTTTATAAAGCAAAGAAGCAAGTGGCACGACCTCAGATTGACTTCAATCAATATCATATACCCCTATTTCTTGCTTATATTATTTCTTTAAATGATACAAATGACAAAATCAAATGATAATTTGGGACTGGGGATGCATTCATCATTTTTAGATACACACCAGGTAGTCCCCAACAGTGTATACACGGTGAGTGTGTCAATGTAGCTTGTGAGATAGATACTTCTGTACCTAACTCGGAAGTAACTACACAGCTATTATTGAAGAAACTAGGCGTGGACACTTTTTTTAGATCTGCACGCCTAGTTTCTTCATATTTCTTCTATTTCTTCTCTTCTTCTTCATTTTACAACATGTCTTTGAAATTTTTTCAACACCGATGCGCGGTCGCTATGTTTTGCAATAAAGCACATATACGCGACATTTTTTCCATCTTCGGAATACCTCCAAATTAAAGGTATTTGTGGTTCTAGTACATTCTAGGAATTTTGTGATCAATCTAAAGGTGGCTGCTATTTTTTCATTTCAATATTTGATTTTGTATTTTCGCATGAGTTTGTATGAGATTTCACTTTGCTTCTGATTGGATAGCGTTACAGTACATAGTTGACACATCCAACATTGCTGGAAGCACGTCTTGGCGTATGAGCTAGTAATTCTTTTCTATTTCAATTTAGTCCTCGTGCATCTCAAAAAAGTGACGACTTCTTAGAAGCTAAATTGTGAACCAACATAGTCAATGGATGTTGGCATAATTGTCCATTATCACCACTAACCGCCATCATCGTCACATCATCATCATCATCATCATCATCATCATCATCATCATCATCATCAATCACTCAATCATCATCATGTGGCTCTTTACATACAAATAAGCACAGACCTCAAGAGAAAAGAAGACAAGGCCAAAACAAAACCTAATTATACAATTTATTAAAGCAAGCACAACCAGAACGGGGAAGATGCACCTGAATTTATCTGAAGAGTAACTATTCTAGAGGCAAGTATGCCACCACCAACAACAACAACAATCCACTTTTAATTTCAAGCAACGTGAAATAACAGCCTCAAGCAGAGAACCGAAATCTGTTTCTATTACCTGTGATATTCGTAACATGAAAGCGGGATTCCGTGAAATTTTAATGTGATTACTTTTAATAAAATGGCACAAAGAAATATAAGAGTAGTTGATCAAATTACAGTTTGATAATGGTAACCTTGACATCACGTAACATAAACAACCCTGTCAAAGGAAAGTGTTTTATTAGACTCAGTCTCATAGAGTAACTCAGATATCGTGTAACATAAATGACCTTGTCAAAGAACAGTATTTGGTCAGACTGAATCTCTTACAGTAACCCTAGCATCATGCAACAAAAATGACACAGGTAAAGAACAATGTTAATCAGATTCAGTCTCATACAGTAACCGTATCATCATTCAACGTAAATGACCCCGTCAAAAACAGCGCTTGATTAGAGTAGGTCCAATACTGTAACCATGCCATCACGAAAAGAAAATGACCTAGTCAAAGAATACTCTTTGAGCAGAGTCAGTTCCATACAGTAAACCAGAAATCATACAACATAAATGTCCTAGTCAAGAACAGTGGCTAATCAAAGACTGTCGTATACAGTAACCTCTGAGAGAACAGTGATTGATCAGTCAATATTATAAAGTAATTCTAACATCATGCAATGTTGCTCAGGTTCAAATAAATAAGTCAAGGAATAGCCGTTTTTATATCTTACACAGTAACCCTGAAATCATCCAACGTAAATTTACCAGTCAAAGAAGAGTGGTTGCTCAGACTCAAAATAAATAACCCATCTGAAGTCTAGTCGTTGATAGGACTAAATCATACATTAACTCTGATATCATGCAACGTAAATGACCTAGTCACGACATGGCCAAGTCATAGGACAGTGGTTAATCAGACTTTCACACAGGAACCTTGACACCATGCAACATATATGATTTAGTCAAAGAACAGTTGTTGACTAGACTCAATCTTATAGAGTAAATATTACATCATGCAACATAATCTTTTTAGCTAAAGAGCAGAGAGCAGTGCTTGATTAGACTCGGTCTCATATAGTAACCTTGACATCATAGGACAAAAAAAATCAAGGAACAAAAATGACTGAGTGAGATAACAGTGTTTGTTAAGACTCGTATAAATGATCAAGTCAAATAACAGTGCTTGATCACACACAGTATCAAACAGTAACCCTGACATCATGCAACGTAAATGACCCAGCCAAAGAACAATGCTTGATCAGACTCAGTCTCATACAATAAACCCTGACATCAAGAACATAAATGAGCCAGTCAAAGAACAGTGCCTGATCAGACAGAGTCTAACACAGTAACCCCCGACAGCAAGAACATAAATAATCCAGTCAAAGAACAGTCGTTAATTCATGATCAGACTTGATAGACTTGAATAAATGATGCAGTCAAAGAACAGTGCGTGATCAGACACAGTATTACACAGTAGCCCTGACATCATGCAACGTAAATAACCCAGTCAAAGAACACATTTAAAAAATAATTCAACGTACATGACAAGGTCAAAGAACAGGAGTTGATCAGACTCTGTCTCAAACAGTAAACTTGACATCATTCAACAGAAATGCCACCCAGTCCAAAGCAGTCTTATAGACCCCTGACATCATGTAATATGCATGAACAGTTACCAATCGCTGAGGTTCCTAGAGCACCATCTATTCCGCCATGCCACAAGATACAGTGCAGAACTTTGTCTTCCTTCTATAAAACATGATTTCCACTGAAGATAACAAAGACAGTCTACCAACAGTTTGCCTCTTTGTGCAACCCGGAGTGATACACAATGCATGGATTCTTTCCAAATTGGATGTGCTGGGAGGCTTATCTAGAAGTTGATGCAATGAGTTGTCTCATCTCCCATCAAATACAGCAACTGGATAACGCCAAGAAGTGCAAGTGAACTCTATTCAACTGAATTACACTCTATTAGTAAGTAACCAGAATCATATTCCAACTGCTATCAGACTCATGACGACTTAACCTGTTTAGTACCTATAAAAGACGACTTTATCATCAGCAGTATACTCTCCTTCTGGATACATCATATCCAAGTGTATTTACGTGGCAACCTAGTAATACTAATCATTGTTAACATGTCGCGTTGATACATCATATCCAAGATTCTTTCCAATTTGGAAAGAATCCATGCATTGTGTATCACTCCGGGTTGCACAAAGAGGCAAACTGTTGGTAGACTGCAAGAAAGCAACTGGTCTTGACAATATAAGTCCTAAACTCCTCAAGATTGGTGCTGAGCAGATATACAGGCCTTTAACTTACATCATGAACCTTAGTCTCTCCTCGGGAGTTGTACCTTCACCATGGAAAAAAAGCAGGGTGTCACCAATTTTTTAAAGAGGGTGATCACCTTAGCACTAATAACTACAGACCCATATCTGTCATCCCATCATGTATGAAAATTTTTGAAAAATTAGTACATGGCCAGCTCTATAATTTTGTAACAAAACATAACCTTTTGTCTCCAAACCAGTCGGGTTTCAGGTCAAAGCACTCCACGCAAACCTTCCTTCTTGAAGTCACTGATTACCTTCTTGATAATTTTAACTCTGGCCTTTTTACTGTAGAGTTGTTTTTAGATTTAAAGAAGGCATTTGACACGGTCCACCACAGTGTCCTAATCAATAAACTTCATAACTTAGGGGTGCATGGCCGGGAACTCACTGGTTTGGATCATATCTCGGAGGACGTCAGCAAATTACCAAAATTGGGGAAAGCTTATCCACCTCTGCCCCAGTTAATTTTGGTGTCCCCAAGGTTCTATACTGGGGCCTTTGCTGTTTACTCTTTACATAAATGATCTCTCCAGCATAGTAACTCATGCAAACTCTAAAGTCACTCTCTACGCTGATGACACAGCAATCTTTGTTAAGGGCAAAACAGTTCGTGGTTATTCGTTGGTAATTAACGAAGTTCTAAAAACCGAACTTACACGGGTTGCTGATTGGCTCAATCCAATTTTCTGACTCTTAATGTCAAAAAAACTAAGGGTATGTTGCTTGCCACTCAGCAAAAGCTTGCTCATAGAGATGTTGATCTTGCAGTTTGCATCCATGGTACTCAATTGAAAATGTTGATGATTTCAAATATCTGGGTGTCTGGCTTGATTCTTCCCTTACATGGACTACCCACATTTCCAAAATACAACGCAAAGTTTCCCAACGCAATGGGCTTCTCAGAAGACTCAGACATATTTTGCCCAGAGATACTCTTAACTTGTATACAAAGCTTTAATAATTCCCCACTTTGACTACTGTGATGTCGTATGGGGAAAGGCCAAAATTTCTCCTCATTTAACTTGACGTCCTACAAAACACAGCCGGCAAAATAATTTCTCTTATGGGTCTTCCTCGTAGGTACCAAACTGGGAAGTTCTGACAACACATGTAAAATGGGAAAAACTCAGCTATCGTCGCGATAAGCATCTCAATATTTTTGTTTACAAAAGCCTGACTAATTCCCTCCCTTTACCACTGTGCAATATATTTCATACAGTGATATCTAGTCACAACATTTGACCAGAGCTGGTACCCGTGGTAATCTGGTTATTCCTCTTTGTAATTGTTTTTCGGCCAAAAGGAAATATGCTTCCAGGGGTGTGCTTTCCTTAACAATCTCCCATCCTATGCAAAATCTCCCTTACCACCAAATCTTGCACGCTTCAAAGCACTGTGTAATATTAATATCCTATCCTGGTTCTCTAGTGCAATATTCATTACATCTGTTTATTTTTGTATGGCTAGTACTGTTATTTGTATTATCATAACATTTTCCAGTGTTAGTTGCCTGTAGCTAATTTTTATACTGATTTATTGTTTTAGGGGCTATGACGTATTTTTCTGCCCGCTAGGCTGTTGCATGTGGGTGCAAGGAGGAGTTGCCTCCAACCTGGGGCGGGGATGTAATTTGAGTGGTAGGGGCAACCCTTGTGCTTGCTGTCGGTTTTATTGTTATCTATTTTTCACCCATCCTGTTCCAGTGTTGGATGGCTGCTCCCTTGGCCTGTCCACTTTCATGCCCCTGGTCAGCAGTCCTTGGTGCGTCATGGCCACCTATTCGTTTATTTTTATGTTTCCGCACGTTTTAAAATGTATATTTTATATATATTATTCTGTGTACATTTTTTGCTTTGTATGATGTCTATTTTTAATGTATTATGTTTGACCCCTGGGCCAAATTGAAGAACAGTGTTGATCAATGAATTTGTTCCCCAGGCAAAAGAAGTTTTAATAAATAAATAATAAATAGTCGGGTGAGTTTCAAAAGTAAGCCAAACTGCTAGCTTCACCTCAATTCATCAGCCTTACGTTGTAGCTGCTGCAAATGCTTTTACTGGCTTTATTAGCTGTCATATAAACAAGCTTGCCACTCTTTCGCGAAACGTATACGCTGCCCTACGTGCATACGAACTCATGCTTATGTCCTACACAATAGACCTTTTTATACTAGTTGCACAATGCTTTGGATAAGTTGGACTATTCAAGGTATATCATAGCATACAGGTAGATTTATGACTACGTTCTGCGAACTGGCTCCTGTCCTGTGGATTGCCACATGCATGTATTGAACAGAAAGGCATGCTCGCTGCCGCGGCAATAGACGCGCTGGTAGGCTACTCCATACGAATAGTCCAAGGTTATAAATATTCAAACCAGCAATGTATAGCAATATACAAACTCATGAGGGGTTTGTATAGGAAATCATGACGTTAGAAGTTCATGAATTATTGTGCACTGTTTTGCATTTAGTTGAAATGATAACCAGATACTCAGTATATAAAATAATTGTTTAAGTTAAGCAATAGACAAGGTATAAGTATATCCAAATAACATTAACGATATGTTAAGAAGATATTGCGTATTTGTAAAGGACACCAGACGGCATACATTTATCAGATATGCTATATCAAAGAAAAATATCGGCGTTCCTTTTAAATTTGGTGATACGCTCAATCAGAAACTTCAAAAGTATAAGAAATAATAAGAGGCGTTGTATATTGCACTGGGTCAAATTGTTTCTGGTCATTATACACGGTAACTAATTGAACTATTTGTATGCGGATTTTTTAAATAAACAAAATTTCTGTCTTAAACATACACAAAAACGGGTGATACGCAAATGACGGAAAGTCATGATTTCTGAAGATTGTCTTTAAAATTGTGAAATTTGTCTCCCTTTTTTTTGCCATAAAATGGTTACAAAATAATTCCCCACACCACAGATTGAAGTATAGGCTTCTGTATGTCTTGAGGCATCCAGTTAGAAGCCTCTAGCCTCTAGATAATAGTTTGACGAATTCTCACCCATTTAGCTTCTGAAGTGTTGTTGGAAGATATTCAATGGGTGAAAAATCTGCAGACCTGGCTGGACATGGGAGAAAAAGGTCAGTAGTTATTCTTGCTGTGTGGTCTGGCTTTTTCTGAAGACAAGGTCTTTGCTTTTCCTCATTGATGGAAGAACTACAGGTTTTAAAACGTCATGAATGTAGCGTTTCACAATTTTTTATGAGCCTTGAGCATTCTTTCCATGTAATGCCACCCCAAACCATCACCGATACTCCACCATATCGGTCATATTCCTAGGTGTCAAGGACCCTCTCCGGAGGCAACCTGCGGACTCTGTCCCGTCCATCCCAGTCATTGTTTACATTTCCCTTAGACTAAGTGGGATCGTGATGAGTGGTTTATGGGCCTTCAGATTGGCTTCAAACAGGCAACGATTAACTGTTGATATTGAAATTCGAGAGATTGTTGTGGACAATCCTTCGAGAGTTTACTGCAATGTACTGCAACCCGTGACCTGGGATAACCTGCAGTAAATCGATTAGGAGTGCAGCGGAAGTGACGGAACATTGAAGTAAATTTAATGCAATGCAGTGCAGTGGAAGTATGAACGGACCTTAACTCAAGAAATGACGAATGCTCTCACTCACCTGAATGACGCAGCGATCATTCGTTGTAATCGTCATTATAGATGCTTCAAGGTGGGTTCATACTTCATCGGCAGACGTTTGTCGACGCTAGCCTTTCGAACATATTTCGGGCGCAATATGCATAAACATACGCGTAACGTGAAAAGCATGTTTGAAAGGCTAGCGTCGCTCGATGTCTGTCGATGAAGTATGAACCCACTATAAGAAAGCAGACATTCAAGTCGACAGGTGCATGATCATCCAAGCATGATAATCTGTGGTCAGTGTAACTGGCCGGGAGTTTATGTCATACATGTATTGACAACGACATAAAAATCTACTTAATCTAGCAAGTTCTATCACCTCCTGCACATAATGATAATCATCAATGCCTTTCTGAGTTAACTCAAGAGAATCATGAAATTTAAGGAGGGGTTAACCCGTAAACCCCGATGCCACTTTAGACAATATTTTACCAAATGATTTGGCATGTGTCGTATATCATATTGTTACCCGTGATCACTAGGTTTCAGAAACATATGTCATTTCACTCAGATTGCCATGGTAACTGAGAAAAGCCTGTGATTGGCTAAACACGGGAACACACAGAACTGCTTAACGAAAACTCGCACTCGCAACATACTTGGGTGGAGGATATATGGGAACAATACGCACAATGGTAAGCGTTAATCGACCAATCAGATTTGGAAAACCAAATCAAAAATCGGGTTTCATTTTTTGGTAGATCTACTTGTAATATCATCTGTACCAATTTCCAGGACCATACGATATTCCGTATTTTATTAAATTGAGGGCGCTTTTAATACCAAATATTTAAAAATTTTATTAGTTTAAGTTGTAGGCTAATTTATAATTTATAATTACAATTAAAATTTGAAAGAATCACAAATATTTATACATTCGTTCTCGTGTAATTAATTTAATTTTTGCTAAATATTTCAGGGTCGGGAAACAATAAATACATAAAGAAATTCCACAATCTGTTATTTTTTTAAATAATCTAGCCAAATTCTATACTTATTGCTTTTTTTAACCATTTCCCCGGACCCGTGCTAGGCACATTCACAGGCCTCACACACCAGGGACTTTAGCGATAAAGATTGGCAATTACTGACCTCCCGTCGGCAAACATGTGTGGGCACATGAGCTGATATCGGGTTGCAGTTTCATTGATAAACGGCCTCGCGGCGAGACACTCTGGCTAGAAAATCTAGGGCCGTCTGCGGTCAAAATTGCTCTGTCTCGCTAGTTTTGAAAAATTGTCAAGGTTGACTGGCCTAAAACAATGGAACCACTGAAGTGAATCTGGGTCAGAAGTGACCCAAAGTCCGGGAAACGTGGTTAAACAGAATAAAAACGTAATCCTTTGAACACGGCAAGCGCTCAAAGATCAATATTTGTTAATTTTTGTTTCAAAAAGGTCAAAATTATTAAATTTTCCAGGGCATATTCAGAATCAGCATGAAAAATGCATCTAAATGAGTCGAAACAAGCCTAGTCTTTGTTGGTATTTTAGATGGCTTTCCAAATAACCTGCGCCATCTCTAAGGCCACTGACTTACGTTCTATAATTTATACAGAATTGGCCAGTCTCGAAAATATTTGCACATAAAATGATAGGAAATAGCACATTTTTAGCAACTTTTGCATTCATTGCTTCACTTTGATCGACCATATTTCCGGAACCGTATGCCCGATTTCGATCAAGTAAAAAGCATTAATAGATTATATTGTACACACTTTAAAAATGTTGTTATCTCATTTGAATTTGCATACCACGTTGTTTGGTCAACTCGAACGGGTTACCCCCCCCCCCTTACATTTATAGTGCCCTATGCTGTATAAATCGGACCGTGACTTCAGTGGATAATTCCTTTCACACCGGCAACAAAAATAGCACACATAGAAAAAAATCAAAATGTTGTTATTATTATTCCCTGTCCTGCGCTTATCTTTTATATAGTTTTCTTTTATGCCTTGTAATTTCTGGCATGTTTATTTTTACACCACGTTTCGTTCAAGATCAAGCACTAACCTGTTTTGTATTGCCATTAAAGGTCCCAGGAAATGATATAAACCTACTCCAAATCTTTACGGGCATTCCATTCCAATAAACAGGGCCACAAAAAAGAATACACTACTAGTGACATCATTAGTGACACTATTGATTTTCAGTCAGTGTCATGAATTTAGATTCACACCAGTCACTGAAATTTTCTATTACTCTCTGAAAAATCAATAGTTTCACTAATGATGTCATCACCAACCCAAATATTGAATGCTTTCTCGTCCCTCCTTGTAGACTTGACCAAACCCTTTGCATTTCCTGGGACCTTTAAATACATGAAGTTTGAAACTAAAAAAAATATATAGAGATGGTCGGCAATACATTTTTATCCGTGAAAGCTTCTTACTTTTAATTACAGTATGCATTTGACGATTATATTATTGTGTAAAATATGTTTTCAGTGAATGAAGACTCCTCAATCGGCTTTGGACATGGTAGGTAAGCTTCATTACAACTCAGGAAACTCACGCAACAAAGGTCATAGGTTTACCTATTATATCGACATTGTTACAATATATGCACTTTTAGTTTTTTTGTCACCTTTCGGAATATTGATTTGTATTCAAGGGGACCTATGTATTATTTTCATGTTCAAATACCAATTGGCAATCTATTTCAATTTTCATCCTACCTACTTAGACTGCATACCATATCATTACCCATAAGTTCACCTGGATTTTCATAACCAAACATTTCAATCTCATTTTTTTGGCATAGCATATGGCTTTGGTATTTATTTTATGCGTGCTGATTAAGGGATTATTAACTACCTTGAGAAAATGATAACTCAATCTATCGCCATTTCTTAGCGGTCCATTACCAATAAAATTACTGAATTTTCTTTATTCTTTGTTCTGAATAAAGAATACCAATCTATCTTACATGAGAAAATGGAATCAGAGATCTCCGAAGCATGACATTAAATTGTCCACGACGCAATCAAAGCAATCCATACACCTTACACCACACTGACACTGAATATAATCTCGCATGAATAGTTTCGCAAACAAGCATAAAAAGTCATGTCCCAGAGTGACTTCTATCTACTGGCCGCAGTACAGCCTGTCTAAACATCTACCAGGAATTTTAGCATTTCTGTCACCAGGGGAAGAGTCGTTTAATATCAAAAGTTCAGCTATTAGTAAGTTTAAAGGAATAGTATCGTGAGACCTGTCAAATACCTTGTGGACATTGCAAGGGAAAGCAATTGATTTGGGCTGAAACCAGGAGCATATGGCGTGTCCTCAAATCAATGTGGTACGATTTTTTTTTATTATAAACAAAATAGCCTGGCCGTAATCATCATCGGCAAAAAAAAATCATGACAACGAAAAGTGTTGATAGTGGACAAATAATATGGAAGATTGTTTTTGCGTTCGAAAAATGTCTAGGTTTTCTAAAATGTTTGAGGCAAACACTTGCCGAAGAATTTGATAAAATAATCTCGTAGATCTGTTGATATGGTCAGTGGATGTGGTGTCATTGACTTGCTCTTTCTGGTCCAAGCAAGTGTCCAGAAGAATCCGTGTGGCAATACGTTCACGATTCCCCCAACAAATGAAAAGACAGCACACATCATTCTCCTAAGATTAGTCTAATCTACTAATGAAAAGACCGAATGCCTATTGAAATACTGGACAGTGCCAATTACAGATATTGTACACTTTTCATTTCATCAGTTACGTGAAGAATGGAATTTAAGGTAGACAAATTTGGTCGCCCAAAAGAAAACCAAAACGCCTAAAATCTGCATTAGTACACAAAGACTGCAACAATGGACAATAGGACGATAGATACTGTCTAGCCCTTGCTTGTCAAATACAGGATGCTGTGAAAGATGGCGGTTATCTGCCTTTGAAAGTGGTCGAAACAGGTAAATCTAAAGTCCTGATCTGTGAGCAAATAAATCTATTTCTATACACCCCGAACAATAACAGTTACTTTTAAAAAGTCCAGAAAGGTACCTCCTCAGTTGCTTCAACTTCAAACTGGTGTGTAGCCTTGTTCAAGGCAATATGAATTATATCGCCAGCGAACTACCGTAAAGCAATAGTATTTTTGACCAAACGCATTGTCATACTTAACAGTCGAAATCATAGCCATAGCTATTTTTAGTATTCCAAAACAGGTGTCTGCGGTTTAGCTAGTCAGCTCGGTCAGACAGCCTTGTTCAGATTGTACTGGCGGTGTTATGTAAAAATTTTCGTGATTGCGAAAATTTCTTCGCGGGGGGTTGCTTTTCCATATTTTGGCGTTTATGAGTATATTTGAATATATGTGGCCAATCAATGATGCGGACATGTACGGGCGACGTCGTTGTCCAACGAGCACGACCTATTGTGTATTATTTGTACTGGACAGTTGCGTAACTGGGTAGGACCATCAGATTGTATTAAATACAGAATGAACAAGACGCGAGGCTCCGCCTAACTGGTGAGCGATTCGTATTTTGTGCGACTAAGTAAAAAGAGGCTTCTGTTTGCCTCGAAACATCATAGCCGATGATAGCTCATGCTTTCCTCTAAAATTGCCATAATAAGCTAAAAACCTTTAAAAAAACCCTCCAAATTGGAAGGGGTGTTTGAGTTCTAAATAGCAAACCCACAACTATAAATAATTCATACTACTTCAAAATCTCACTTGAGATTTATATTCATGATGTTATGCAATAGGTCTTTCATTGATGATCAGAGTGACTATCCAGAAGTGGTCATTTGGCTATGGTTCAGAGCTCAGGGAAAATCTGTTGGACTAATACATAATATTAATTCTTATGCAAAGTTTTATTCATGAATAACAATACAAGTAAGTTCTGGTATACAGTGTACTTTGTTCTGGTAGAGTATGCACAAAACTATTATGCTTTGGAATATATTGGGGAGGGCAAACATGATTGAATACTATGTATGGGGGTGTTTATGCTCTATTTTATGCACCCTCGATGGAGAAATTGTTTAAAATGAACCCATTCCCCCCAAGAACGGGAAAGCCACTTACATGGTAGATAGATATTATCTATACACATCAGCATAATAAGTCTCTTTCCCGTTCTTGGGGGGGTTGTATAATAAAAACTCGACTTCCCATTGAAGGCATATAAGGCAATGTCAAAACTGAGGGCGCTTTTCTCTGCTTATCCTGCCAGGTCCTTGTATGCGACAATTGTATATACTACTAGAATTTCGCGGTTCTCGGCTTTCGCGATTCGTGACGGGGGCTTGTTAGGTTCCGTACGGAACCTTATCAGACGTGACCTGCACCTACCTAGGGCCCCCTGTTTAAATACCCCTTTGCAACTCAAGTCCACTTTATTGACCTCCCCCGAGTCTAAGGTCCTAACTGCCACAATGTCCCTTCTCAACTACACAAGATCCCCTTTTCATCTGTCTCAGAGCCCCTTCCCAGCTGCCACCGAGAATCCTTCTCAAGTAACTAAAATTCTCCTCATCTAACACAGGTGTCCTTTCCCAACTAACCCAAATATGGCCAATTCCCAAATAATCATGGGTATCCATTCCAGATAACATGATCTTTTCTGAACTAACCCAGATTTCTCTTCCCAATTACCCCAGGTCCACTTCCCCAACTATCCCATGTTTCTCCTTCCAAACCACCCCATTTCATGCCTCTACAGCACTCCAGCACTGAGTTACTAATACTTCCAGTTGAAAGCATAATTTAGTTCTTGAGGTCCCTTTTGGGAAATTGTTTGCCTCAGAAGCTTAATTTGAGCCGAATTTGAGTTCTAAAGCCTACATATTTCCTCCAAATCAATTTATAAGGCCCTAATTTAAAAGACAAAAAATCAGTTCCCAAGTCCCTAAGTTCAAAACTCGGGCAGCACACATCCCTACCCAGAGTGCCCCTCGGTCTCTCGCCCTCTCACACTCTCCCTTTTTTTCCTCAGCTGAATTTGAGCCAAATTTTAGTTCAAAAGCCTCCAAGTTTCCTCCAATTTTTTTTCTAATTCTAAGGGCCCTATTAAAAGACAAATCAGTTCCCAAGCTCTTAAGTTGGAAGTCGACCACACAAATCCGTACCCAAAAAAAGTTGAGTGCCCTGCTCACCCCCTCACTCTCATACTATCACTCTCTCTGATTCTTTACAGCCCACATTTCCAATCTACATGTACAGAGTCTTCCAAATACCTAAAAAAACTATATTGACAACATGTCATGTTTAAGATGTCAAATTGGACTGATTTTTTCTCATTTACAACATTTTTTGGATTATAACTAACTCTATCCACAGCATAAGCAAAATAATTTAAATTTTATATATTAGTTAGCAAGAAATAAACATGGTCAATTATGACAATAAATAGTATAGGCCCATGCATAGCAGAGAAGCCCCATGGAGCAGAGCCAAGGACAATAACATGATTATAATGTATGTATCACTACATCCCATAACACAATATGGGACCTTGATGATCACATCTGTTATTCTGCTATATGCCTTGTGTATACGGGATAATTTGACACGATGTATTATGGGATATTGGATTTCATGACTTGATTGTTCTGCAAAGTGTTAAGACACCACAAATTAGAGTGATAAGCTTTATGAGATTAGAATATTTAATCTATTTCACCATATCCCATAACACAATAGATGAGACCTCAGACTGCATGCACAAATTGTGATATTACACTATTTTACCAGCATTAGTTTGGATAATTTGACACAATGTATTATGGGGTATTGGATTTGTTTCATTGATTCATCAACATTCTTTAGTCCACAATGCAAGTTGAAACCATCTTGCAAAAAAAAATAACATTCTGGTCCAATTAAAAAAAACAACAACTTATATTCTTCTTCAGTAATACATCTAAAATGTTCTGTGTTATAAATCATCCCCAAATGCCTTCAGATTCCAAATAGTTTATATTTTATTCACCCCTCTCTCTCTCCGAACACACTCCGAACACACTCATTATGTTTTCTCAATATGATACCCCCCATTTAGGAACATGGAATATTCCACATTGGCAAGTCTCTAGACGTACTTCATTTCTTGAAACTACTTGCCTCACAAATCGTCCAAAATTCCACCTTTTTCCTTCACAACAAAACAAAACAAGCCTTTCGGCCCTGGAGAAGACTTCAACACATAACATATCCAATTTATAGCTCCAAACACCGCTTCCTCTATCCAAAACCGTTGACAGAAGTCCAAAATTTTCTCACAATGCAAAAGGCAGTACCTACCCCCAATACGTGCACACTTACTGTCTTCTGTCGGCACATTTTTGGATTTTCAAAAGTAGACCAATTCCAATATACAGACTAACGTCTGGTAATTATAGTGTATCTAGTCTGGCATATCTGAGCGACATCGGGGTAGCTTCGACTGGGACCATAATTTACCCCGCATGGCTCTGCCGGTCTATTATCAGTGGCAATTCACCTCGAACGATTGGCTACCCGGTGAGTGGCAATTCACCTCGAACGATTGGCTACCCGGTGACCGTGCACTTTGAGTGTGAATTTATGAAATTTGCTGCTTGCTGTATTAATGGATGTCGTAGCAACTGCTTAGCCAAGCTTCAATGGCAAATCTTTAATATGTGTTTTAACAAAGAAACAGGGTTCTGGCTCAGCCCAATGTAACCATATTTCTCTCTGCTAGTCTGGAGTGGGCTAGGGTAGATCCTACGTCATTCGTAGTCTGACGTAGTCTGGCCTGTTCTGAACACGCATCTGTGATCTGCTATTGAATAGCTCAACATGGTAGATCCTACGTCATTCGTAGTCACGTAGTATGGCCTGTTCTGAACACGCATCTGTGATCTGCTATTGAATAGCTCAACATGGTAGATCCTACGTCATTCGTAGTCACGTAGTATGGCCTGTTCTGAACACGCATCTGTGATCTGCTATTGAATAGCTCAACATGGTAGATCCTACGTCATTCGTAGTCACGTAGTATGGCCTGTTCTGAACACGCATCTGTGATCTGCTATTGAATAGCTCAACATGGTAGATCCTACGTCATTCGTAGTCCACGTTGTCTGGCCTGTTCGAACACGCATCTGTATGCCTATTGACTAGCTACATGGCTGCCGTGCACGCTTCTGTATGTAACTATACGTGGTACCTTATACGGCAAACAGAACCAAGCCTTCTCACTGGTCTCCCAAAGTAGTCCTTGATTCTCTATCATGTCTATGGAGGGTTGTTGATCAATCTTGCAAAACAACATAGCCTTGGGGATGCTTATTTGAGGTGAGGTAGCAGATTTTTAGACCATCTCTTAGCTTATTGGTCCGTATGAGAGGAATGGCAATTTATTTGAGCCTGTGTTAGAAACAACAACATTTATTGACGTATTTAATTAGTGACGCTTCTCCTGCACGTTAGGAGAACTCTGAGTGTATGCTTTCCTCCACCTCGGAAAATTCCTGTATATCACCCCTTTCTCGCAATATATTTATATAACTATATTTTCAATGGCCATTTATGAGGTAGAAGTAGCTCGGGGAAGTATCTTGCTTTGCACCGCGGACCACATTCTATTATGTTTCTTTATGTTCGGTAAGTGTAAAGTGGGGCAAGTGTTGTGTTGCCCACAAGATTGGCTGCTTATCAGAAATACCAGCATTCCTCTATTTCAAGACCTATGGACATATATCGGAGCCACGCTCCCCATGTTTTCACTTGATTGGGCACGAACAGTGAAACATCCCTTTTTTCGGACGGGTGGTAAAGTCGTCGGTCCCATGTACAAAATGTAATAATCGACATTTATATCGCAACTCATTTTTCGAAATAATCGAGGTCATTAACCCGCTTGCTGTCAAAACCTTGCAGGTGAGTTTGAATTGAAATAAACAATTGAAATACACTTCCTGCAGATGCTTTCTTAGGTCATCTAGGGCAATTGTCCGCATCATCAATGAACAATGTGCAGTTTTAATTCATTAAATTGAATTTAACAAGCCTTAAAACGTCTATAGTACATGGGGAAATGTAATGGATGTTTTGGTTAGTTTTTTTTGTCATATACGAATTTTGACCCAAGTTTTCCAATACAGAATTTCATGGAGGATCTGAAAATCATGGTGTCATTTTTTAAATGTTCTTGTGGGTTTTAAATAATGGTGCAAAATTTTACAGGTGGTAAACAATAAAAGTGTTTAAAATTGTTTTAAAATTTATACCAGTCTGTTCGGCTGCTTCATAAGGTTTTCTAAAAAGGTATATTTGCCATATTTACGACCTATTGTTTTAGTAGCAATCGGCCCTCCATAAAGTTTCAAGGTCATTATTTATAGAAATGGTCCGATTTTGTTGCAAACTGGTTTAAATCTTGTTCATTGGTCATACTAAACCAGAAATGTACTATAAGAATTCGTGTGTGTCACACCTTTGTCAAAGTGAGACTTTTAGAGATCTGACTTGTGGTCTCCTCCCATAGACCCTTGGACCATGGCCATATTTGCCCTCTTATGTTTCAAACAAACGGATATTGACAACGCGAAACCTTTTTATTTTCGGCTTCTGTACATAAGACGAACATTTGACACCATTTTTAGAACAACCGATGAATCTGAAATTTTAACCCCAGTTGACACTTGAACCCGTTTTCTCCTGTAACTCTTGTACTATAACCCTCAGGTAGGCAAACTATACCTTTCTGTAATCCTTGAAAGGTACTGACCATGATGTTATACTTTAAACACTTTTGCCCCCTCTTTATATTTTTCCCCCTTTATAAACCAGTGAAAACCTTCCTCCCCCCCCGCCTAGAATTCTCCAAGAACACATTTAAAAATGACACCCAGATTTTTTGGAATCCTCATACAATTTTGATTTAGAAAAACCTGGTTGCAAGATTGTAAGATGAAATTTTCACAAAATAATACCGTTTTCCACAATGTACTACTAGATTATGTCTTGAGCAACCCGATATATGCGAATTCCTGCTATAGACTGCTCGCAAAGTCACGTAAAAAATAGTCTGGGCCATAGTAAGTTTCCGGCCAAATAAATTTGCACATTTGTAACTTCTGGTCTACCCCAAAAATTTGCCCTGTTTGCTTACTGTTCTGGATTCTAAGAAAATACTGCGCTTCCGTCCATGCTCTTAAATCTGAATTTGATTCACCAACAATGCCAGTGTTGGAAGGAGTGAAATTGAACTATGGTCAAAGTTAAGGTGACACACAATTTAAAAAATACAAGGAATGTATCCGTTTAAAAGGCTGCTGCTTTGCCATCACATACGTTAACACATGGCGTTTTTTTTTCAACATTTGCCACTATATAGCTTCTGGACAATTCCAATATGATAATAATCCATTTCTTTAAGAGCCCCGACTGGGCTTGAGTGCCAGACCTGACATCTTTGGACACATTTTTTTACTACCTTTAAATTTTTAGAAATAAAACACAAAACATATATAGCGACGCGTACACACAAATACTTGTCTTTTTTAACACCCACGAACCTCAAGTCCTGAAAAATATCAGTATTGGCGTCAACAGATTGGACAAAGATTTAAGGGGTATAATGTTAGATAATGTCATATGCAGGCAATGTAATTAACAAGAGAGTAAACGGCGTACAAAATTCCCATTTATGTAAAAAGATTGAATTCATATCACCCTCATATGGCCTTAGGTCATTTGTCATGTTTTTGCATATTCAAAGTTTCAGGTTCAGTTATTATTTTCCATACAAAAGCAGATTACAATAAATGGGACATATAGCGAGGGAGAACATTCAAACCAAAGCAGAGCTCGATCGTATTGGTCACCCTGGACAATACCAGTGCAATAGACAAGGACAGGACATAAGACAAGGACATGGTGATGTACAAGACATAACAGACAAAGGTGCAAACATTTAAGATGTAGGCTGACTTTAATAGAATCAATATATGTTTAAAATTGAATTCAAAGGTAATAAAAGTAAACAAAGCAGAAAATACAATCACAATGCAGCACAAAAGGTCTAATAATATTAATAATAATAATAATGAAGTAAGAACAGTATAATGAAAGCAGACAATAAATGTGTTTATAGCTTGACTTAAATTTAAACAGAGAAGTAGAATTAATAATATTTCATATGGAATGGTTCGCCATAATAAGGGACCCCTGACACCGATAGCGTATTTCGGGCTAGTGAGATGTTGAAGTAGCTAAATGATACTCCCTAGATCTACGGGTAGGATAATTATGAATTTGGCCACCATGTATATAAAAAGTAATTTGAAAATAAATTGGGAAGTTAAATGGTGAAATATTGTACATAAAAAAATTGCAACTTTGAAGGGGTTTGTGGATACCATAAATTAGATAAAGTATTTAATTGACCCAAAAAAAGGAGGAGAGTGAGCTAGATAATGGAAGCCTGTGAATAAACGATTAATTTTTTTTGTGTCATGAATTATGGTTAAGATACAATTGTTTTGATTCGCCCAAAATTAAATTAAATATAGAACATGCGGCATAAATAAATGTATAAATGAAAAAGTGTCAGGGGTAGAGAATGTTCAAACGGAATAAGATACACAGATATTTAGATACCAAGTTAGAAATACAAAAGTTTTAGGCTTCCATGTTAAATATGTTCATCTAAAATAATACCGAGAAACTTCGTATGAGGAATTTTGGAAATAACTAAATATTGTCAATTTTCATATCAAAGTTGAATGGTATTTGCGAGACTGTGTAGTTTTGAAACAAAATGTAGTTAGTTTTGTCAGTTATTCAAAGATAATTTATTGGCTTTAAGCCAAGAGCACACATGTGTTAAGCTCAAGAATTTGTGGAGATATTAGATAGTGAAATTAGTATGAGAAGAAATCAGGTTTGTATTCATCGGCAAATAAAGTAAAGAAGGAAAATTTAGAGGAATAAACGATATCATAATATTAAAGAAATAAAAGAGGTCCCAAAATTGATCATTGAGGACCACACCGCAGGTTATTAAGGAATGTGACGAGTCATGCTTATTATAATTGACCATATTGATATCGGTTAAATAAGTAATTTCTGAAACCACTCGAAGGCACCCTCGAACCCCCCCAACCCCCCCCCCAACCCCAATTTTTTTTGTAGTTTTTTGGCTCGAGTTTGGAGTGAGGAAGATCCTGATTTAAGGTATCGAAGGCCTTCGAGAGGTCCAGAAAGACTCAAGTGTGTGTGAGATATTATCAAAGTTCAGATTATAATTTTTAAGTGTTACGAATTTGCATTATAAGCTGACCTACCAGGACGAAAACCAAATTGATTATCGTTAATAAGACTGAGCGAGAACAGAATTATATTAAAAAGTTGTGTTACAATACGTCCAAAAATGTGAAAACACAGGCAGATTGAGATATAGGCTATAATTACTAAAAGTATTTTCATTGCAGCTTTGTAAATAGGAGTGAACTCGCAATTTTTAATGTATTTGGAAAGACTCCGGAAGATAACGATAAATTGAATATATGGGTAAAGGTGTTGCAATAATATCTTTGACAAAATTTTATAACAGCGGCTTTTATGTCATCAAATCCAGAACTTTTTCCCTTTTTTTTGTTTGCATAACAATGTCGTTTCAGTTTCTGAATCTATTTGTAAATTGCAATATTTATTTACCAATTTCTCTCCGTTGCACAAACGGGAAATTGGTACTCGGAAGTGTTAAACTTCTTTCAGGTAAGATCAGTCCAGGTTGAAGTTGAGTTGGAATTGGATGAATCTTTAAATTCGTTATGATAAACTGTGCATAAAACATGATTCGGCGGCCCACAGCAACAATACACAGGGCACACTGTATATACACGTAATAGGCCACAATAAAGTTCTTCAGGTTATAATTGCGAAAACTTTACAGATGAACCAAAACCTTAAGGACCAAAAAAAAGTTGTTGATTGTTCCTCATCGACGACCTAATTTTGAAAATCAGCGAAGATTTTTTTCCTTGTACTGTGCAAACAAGAATACCGACCCTAATTTTGAAAATCCTAATTTTTTTTTTTTTCAATTTAACTTTCTGAAATGTAAAAAAGATGATTTGTAAACACTTTCTAATAATGTACAAAGATGCATTTTTAGTAAGAATCAACTTGATTTGTGTGTTTGATTAACTTATTAAATACAAACAAACATGTTTCAATACAGTTTGCTATTGACATTAAAAAAAAAAATCCGAACCGACCGACCAACTCTAAAAAGTCATCTATGGACAATCAAAACAATTTTATTGATTTATGTTTTTTTTTGGTTAAAACGAAACCGCAAGCAGTTTTATGTTTATAGGGCATTAGAAAAATCCCCATATGGGAATAAGTCAATATCCACAAAAACTGATTCCTCTCAAAAGAAAAGAAACTAATTAGGGGTTGATGTGCTGATCGTTGACTTTGATGGACGTTGAGAGCGACTCACCAAGAAGTGCCGTTGACTGAGGGTAAAAAAAGGCCCCCAATTTTCCCGGTCAGAGCGGTTTAAAAAAGGCTGATTTCGGCATGATTTGTGCACATTTTTTCGGCAAAGTCGGTCAGAGGGGGCACTTTGCCCACCCCCCCGCCTGTTTACGCCAGGTTGGTGGGATGAATTTGCGGTTATTCAAAACATTCCATGTGTATATCATTTAAAGAAAATCATTTTGTATAGATTGAACATTCGGATGTCGTATAGATGGACCAGAGATCGCATTGGATTGAATAATGAGGTCAACGCGCAAGCACCCAAAAGAAAATTTAAAATCATACTTTATTTTGTAATTAAGTTTGAGCAAATGTATAGAGCATATCACCCCAATGTTAGTTACAAACACATAATTAGCACCAGTATCTCGACATTCTGACGTAACACGGCTGAGCAGTTCACTAATACTGTCTACATGGATTTAGCGCGAGTTTTAAAAGCACTCCTTGGCGGTGAAAGGCAATCGCCTTGGTTTCTACATCCCAATTGTTGTGTACCAACCTCAGAATAATTCACTTTCAGACGAGGATATTGGACTCTCGGAGATAACATTTATTTACATCAAGCACATGTATGGAAAAACGTTGATCGTACGAATTTTGCAATGAGAGCTAGTAACCTTTAGCTTAAACAAATCCCGTAAACTGATTTACGTACGCCCTCATTCTTGCTAAGCACAAATGTAGCATGCTCATAGACATAAGCGTATTTAACACTGGAAACAACAAGCTTTAAGAACACAACAACAGTGATGTAAGAGGTTGACATGTGTACATAAATCTGTATATAACCATTTGTAAATAACTACAATTATCCATTCACATTAGAAGTGATGTACACGGGATTTATCAAGAGATTTCACTACAGATCACGGCGCTGTTGCTGATAATTATGATTACGCTACCATCAGGAAATTCGTCATAATCATTTCCCTTCACCTAGCATACTAGGCCCAGTCAAAATAGAAGGAATGCTGCCGTAAACCCAACACTAATTGCAACAGAATCAATTCCAACAGAATTGGATTGAGAATACCTTTAAAAAACAACATATCAAAAGTCTACTAAAAATCAAAGGAGTGGAACATATATTTTAAGGGGTAAGGTTTATACAGGGGTATTAAAATTATGAAAATTATCAAACGCGTCGAAAAGTATCCCAACGTGTTCGTTACATTCCAGGATTAAAAAACGGTATAGTATGAGTCAAATAGGTTCAGGTCACAATGGGGGTTAAATTTCAGATATATCCATTGCGTAGTAAAAAAAAGGTGTCAAATTGTCGTCTAATGGTACAGAACCCGGAAAAATATACTGGTTGCACCATCCACAATATTCGTTGAATAATTGTACGCAAAATGTGACGGGACTACAGGGTCCATGGGAGGTCACTAGTCATAGCTCTGTAATTCTTATATAGAAAGTTCAAACAAAGATCTATTTACATAATTATTAGTGGAAAATAACAGTTGACAACCCAGTCCGATCCACAAATTGAACAGTCTATGAATTTTACCCCAGGATGAACTTGAACAGTTGTTGGCCTGTATTCCTAAAAACTAAAGAGCGATAGGGGCCAATATACCTTTTTTTAAACGTTAGGAGTGGCCCAATAAATCGGTACATCATTTAAATCAATTCGAAACAATTCTATTTTTACCCCTGTACAAACGTTGCCCCCTATTTTAAATTTCCACTAGGTTGATTTTGGTAGACTTTTTAATATAT
Source organism: Ophioderma brevispina (assembly GCA_023653785.1). Lineage (NCBI taxonomy): Eukaryota > Metazoa > Echinodermata > Ophiuroidea > Amphilepidida > Ophiodermatidae > Ophioderma > Ophioderma brevispina. The sequence continues at coordinate 76,662 of JAMKCH010084933.1, read as the reverse complement.
TATTTTTTGGACTATTTTCCCAGTAGGTAATATTAACACCAAAATTTGTTCTGTTGGAATTTGTTGTTGGGTCAAATCATAAAACAGTTTTGGCCTAAAGAGCACAATCCTTACCAGCACTTATGGTTTTAATATCCCCTCGAATTGTGTTTTTTTTTTTTCGTCGATGGTGCAAGTGAAACAAACCACCGTGCTCAAGGCAACAACACGGTTGGCGAAGAGGGCTCTAACCCACAACCTCCAGATCAAGAGTCAGCCGTTTCATATCCACTAGACCACACATGTCCTCAAACGGTCTAAGGATTAATTGGTTGATGGGTCTATAAGTTGACACAATCTGCAAGTTCAACAGTTTAGAGGTAAATAGCATTCAGGTCACATGGGGAAAATTTTAGGACTTATTCGTTCTTATAACAATGGTATCAATGTTCGTTATGGTACATGAGCCGAAAACTTATTGACTGCACTGTCTATGATTTATATGCATAATTAGAATGAAAATTTGACTAGAACTACAAAGTGTATGAGCGGTTACTAGTCTCTATTGAATCTTGACAAAAAAATCTAATGTTTTCTTATCTAGTTACAAATAAACAATTTACAACCAATTTGAACAAAAGCGGACCTCTGGAAATCCCTTTTGTACTTGAGATGTGTTACACATGTAAGCTCCGGGGTTAGAGGGTTCAATAGTCCTAGTTTTCTCCTATATAAATCACACCCATTCAAGTCAGTATTGGTTGTTTTTTTTTTTTGTTTTTTTTTTTTTTTTTTTTTATTTAGAAAATGGAAAAGGTAAAAGAATGCAATGAAAGAAGTGTTAAGATTTGTTGGGGTGAAGGTGTTCTGTCATTTTCACTAGATCCATTGTCACACAATGGCGCTATTCTAGAAGTGTAAACCTTGTACAGCCAAACGGTGTCCGCTTGAAATGCACTGCTTATAACGGACAGAACCCCCTCGGTAAACTTGCATTATAGGAATAGTAAGAAAGGTCTTGCTTTCTTTTATATCGATATAACTAAAATGTCGAAATCTTCACAAATTGAATTCAAAATGAAATATAGACAGTTATATAGTAGTGCGGCCCCTTTGTCTATACATTGAAAATAAAATACCAATCAAATGGGCCCCGGGTACTTATGCGCTTAGATTTTCGACAGTGCTCTTATATTCCTATGAGCAATGTAATGTGATTGAATGTGCTTTTAAAAACGGAATATTTCACAACATATCGCAGGACATGCCATTGAACTTCACCCGCCATGTTATTATACATTCGTCGGTAGAAATATATCCCTAACGTCCCAAGAGGGAAATCTGACAATCACCGCAAAAAGTGAGGTAGTGGTATTTTTGTTGTCAGCAATTTCCCACTGACGCAAGGTAGTGGTCCGCTCCGTGATTTTTGTAAAGTGGGTTTTCAAGCGATTAAGGGGCGTTTGGGATATAGTGACGTATGTCCAATTTTGATCAATTTGGTGATATTTGGACAATTGGTTCTAATTATTGTTTTTTTTTCAATTTCAATTTCAACTATTTTTCAATTAGTCTGGAAGCCCAAAATTAATAAATTGGTAATTTCATTCATTGATTTGGCATATGGTGTATTGGCGTACGTAAATATTGTACTGTTCAATATTGTAATATTATATTAATGGGATATGCTGGCGTATAGTGTGTACGTCACTTCGTCAGAGCAAAACGCCACATCACCCTATTTCTTGGAACCATATTTTGTGCACTTTAAGGCTGTTATTTAACTTTCAAAATATATATCAGGATATAATTTAAACTTTTAATTAATTATAATTTCTATACAGTTTCTTTGAAATCAAAACAAATTTTAGCGACACACTATCGTTATAAATCGAACCCGTTTTTCTCAGAAACTTTTTATTTGTTTTCCGCACCATAAGCACTATTGCCCCGATGGATTGCACTATTCAAGTTGGTGTGTCAACCCCACATTCCGTGAGGTTGATGAGAGTGGACCACTATGGTCTGCAAAATGTGATACTTCATAACTCGCATACATTTTAGGTGGATAGAAAGGTCCTTTAGCTGCTTTAGTTGCGCACTTCTTCGGGTATCGTATAAAGAGCTTCTAGATTCTTGGCAAATGATATGGGGAAGCAGTAGATGAAGAATTTCCATATATCCAAAAAAATTCCCTATGCTTTTAACCTGGACACTGCCACTCTTCTCTAAGAGATCCTTTAACTTGGTCGCCACACATGATCTCATCTCTTTGTCACTGAGGCCCTTAGATCTCTTGGCCAAGGAACCTCATGGATGTCTGGTGGATGAAGGGGATGTTGATTCTTTCGCATTCTGACGAACCAAATGGATCTTCTTCATGGCCAGGATTTTATACTTTGTAGGCTTCGCCTTCATTGGTCTGGTAGGAAGGTCTTTACTAGTTGTAGTAGCTCTTTGCATCTATCTACCCACTACCAGCTAATATGGTGAGGTCATCTGCATAGGCTTTCTGAGTCTGTTTGAAGTTCCTATTCTTCAGTTTGTAACCAATATCATGTTTTGTCTTCAGCAGATCTAGCAACAGGTTAAGCACGATCAGAAAGAGCACCACTGATACAGGGCACTCTTGGAATAAACCAATTTGGTACATGAACCAGTCAGTTGTCCACTTCTGAGTGCGTACTCTCACAAACAGCTTATTATAGTAGTTGTGTATCAGCTCTCGCATATCAGAGGGGATGTGGTACCATTCCAGAGCAAACGGTATCAAGTTGTGAGATACAGATCCATACACATTTGCTAGATCAAGCCACGCAACCACAATCTCCCTTACATTTTGCTTGGCATTAAGGGTTTTTGTTGTTGTTATTGTTTTGTTCTGAATAGCCTGGTCTATAACAGTATCCATTCTGTACCATAAATGTTAGGATGCGGTTGGGAAAACATCTTTTCACTGACATTGGTCAAAGTAATATTTCTACACAGCTCAGGTTTAGATGTCTTTCTCTTTTGGGATAAGGAGAGCTTCACCTACCCTCCATGACAGAGGTATATCCTTCTTCTTCCAGAGTATCCTCAGGATTTATTTATTTATTTATTTATTTATTTATTTATTTATTTATTTATTTATTTATTTATTTATTTATTTATTTATTTATTTATTTATTTATTTATTTATTTATTTATTTATTTATTTATTTAATCCGAGAGATAGTAGTCTACATTATTAGACGTTTCTAGGGTCTAAATGCATATTTGAATTATCCTACATGGGCACAGGCGGTGCATAAGGGGTCTTGTTTGGTCAAATGTGTCCAAAAGTGTCTTGAAATTAGCTCAACGTTCTCCGAGTTGAAAAGAAAAGGAAAAAAGGAGGGTTTAACAATATTAATGTTCACTTTTAAGTACATATAATTCTCATCCACAGTTCTCGTTATTTTCAAATAGCTAAACGAAAACAAAAACATCAGGCCCGTAGCCAGTATCTCGCCTGAGGGAGGACAATGTCAAAAGCGTCAAGGCGGACCTTAGTCCCAAAATGTCGAGCTTTTTGTCATGGGGCAAACTTGGCAAGTGGACCTTTCTATTAAAATATCGATCTCTTTCAAATAAAAACGCCCCCCCCCCCCCCCCTAATTTTTAGGATATGACATGTCTACATCAGGGGCTGATATGTATTCCTAGTTTTATTTCTGTCCCATACTCCATACTAGTATTTATTTTGAATGAAACGTAACATTTTACCTTATATGTGTATCTTATGCTAATTAGGTAGTTAGTTTTCAAATATGCAAAAATTATATTTAATAAACAATACAGATTTGCTGTTTGTCCTGCAGCATTGGTCAACAAAAAGTGCCAGCCCCTGTTTTGGCAGTATGATAAACTGATTTTCTGAAGGCTTTTACATAAAAAACCGTCGTACGGTGGTGAGCTACGCTCATTTTCTTCCACAACTAAATGTTGCTGCTCCTTTCATCATTCGAGAGCAGAGGCCTGTCACTAAGGATCCGCAAAATTAAAATGGATAAAAGATCAAGATGTTTTCTTAAAATGCATTTTACACCCCTTTAAAAAACAAAATAAAACAAAATAAAACTATAATGGCATACGGAATGATGTTTTTACGGAAAGTTTTGTTTTTTACAAAAAGTGTTTACGATAAGTCTTGATTAGAGTGTAATTCAATTCTGCCTATTTTTTTCAGAAATATATAGCTGTTCTCCCTTTTGGGTCGTGTCGATATATGGTACGATATGAGCATATGTTCGTTCGCATTATTTTTTTTTTTAAAGATAAACCCTGTGAATAATTTTCTGTTCGGAAACTTTGTTCAATCAAATTAGCAAGGTCTCTATACGCACGAATCAGTAAAAGAGTTGGGGATTTTTTTTGTTACCTATTTTGCATTTTCTATTTGATTTTTGCTATAAGAATTTTATCAATTGCCACATTTTGACAAACCATTAGCTAGTGACAGAAAATCAGTGACATGAACGTTGCGGAATCGTAGCTAGAATTAATTTGGGATAGGAGTGGATATTGTCAAAAGTGGTCCCTTTTCCCAATATGTGGCCCATTTTGTAATGGGAGAATTTGGCAAAAGTGAACGTTTTGCCAACAAATGCTACCTACTTCGACCCAAGAAACAATTATTTGTTTGTTTGTTTGTCTGTTGTTTGTTTGTTATGTTTTGGTCGCTGCACTCGCAAAAAGTATTATTAGACCTTTCTTACTTTCGAAATGCAGGTAGACTACTATGGTCTTCGAAGTTGTGCTAAAAAAGTGTTATTTAAAATAAAATTGGTATTTAAAATAGCTCCATATTACACCAGGTAGCATCCAAATCCTAAAATTTCTAGGGGTCCTATCTTAATTCGCCAAAATAGTTACAAAATGTTTTGGCCCATCCACAAAATTCTTAGACGGAACGTTTCTCTAAATGGGTCGGGCAAGATTTTGGTCAGCTTAGGGAGTTAAGTTGATGTTAGTGGAAGAATTTAAGAGCTGTCTACATCCAGATATCAAAACACATCTGCACGAAAGCAAAATTGACAATATGCCACGAATGCAGGTGACTATGTTTTGACGTACAAACTAAGTAGGCCTAACCAAGTAGCCAAGATACACCGTTCAACAATAACAAAACATCTCACGGTTGCACTAGGAGGGGAAACCCAAATATGTTCCCACGAAAATGGGACCAAAGAAAACGCACGTGCTGACTGAGCACGGAACCCAAATCACATTTCCTATCGGTCCTTGTAACAGGGCATTGCGGCATTGGGAATTATATGGTTAAAGAACCAAAACGGAGGGCGCCAATAATAAGCCAACCCGATCTGTTATGAAGTTACCTTAAGGTGAAAATTCAATCCTGTGTTTAAAAAAATATCCCACAAAATTGGATTCAAACTCAAAAACAAGTAAAGCAGGATTTTATAGAGAGATATGTTTCAAGTATTAATGCAGGTCAAAAGCCCATTAAAGTCATACAGGACAGAGTCTATGATTTTGGAAGATCCATTTTCATTTGATAATGAAAGTTATACAGGAAAATGTGCTTTGATCCAGGTAATTAATTGTATTAGGGTCCCTCTTCATAAAATGAATTTGGAATCAGGTTTTATTTCTGGAACTGTCACAATTGGACACTTGGAGTTTCATCGGGAGTTCATGTCAACGGAGTAACCGCGCTGTTAAGAAATGTTTGGCAGGGAGAAAGGTGTTCACTGATCCCATAGTTTCCCAAAGTACCCTAAATCAAAGATACGTTTTCCAGCTTATGACGAGTCAAAGTACGCGGTCCCAAATTTGGAGGATGCATTTCTCTCATAGCAAGACGAATTCTGGAGGTAATCTGGATTCGTCAAGGGCGGACAAACAACTCCCTATTAGTAAAAACGCCAGCCCCTGATCGCAGACATAATGATAAACACTGGCTACTAGTGCATGTAAATCAAACCACTTTAGTGATTTACAATAATAAGGTAAGTTGTAATTAAACAAGGGAACATGCCCCGGATTTAGTACATTAAGTCAAATGCAATAATTGTTCCAAAACAAGAAGCAGAACAAATTCCTGGTGTCCTCGTAAAGCAAAATAATCGTGTCCTAATGTAGATGATAGATGAAGAATGGAAGGCTGTTTCATCAAATTGCTGTGCCCAAGGTATAACATAGGGAAGTAAGTAACTGGCATAGCCATGCATGACAGCCCGTGGCAAGACACTTATGGATGTGGAAAAATATAGACAGAAATTTGGAGCATTTTTGGTACCCGACACTCAATACCAGCATTTTGATGACCCATTTAGTAAGGTCATAAAAGGTTGACCAAGTATGAAATCGGGATTTGCTTGAACATCCTACTGCTTCCTGAGGTTATACTTTAAGAAATATAAAGCACCAAATATTTTGAAAGATCTAATAATGAGTATGATCAAGAATTAAATTTAGTGCCAAGGTTTTTTCTAATAGCTGATGGACCATTCGACAATATACAATCTTCAATTTCAAAGTGATTTTAATACAGAGTCAAGGAATGGATTTGCTAACAGGGATAATGCATTACGAATCATTAGGTCCGTCTATTTAGGTTGGTGTTTGGTCACACAGTCAGAGAGCCATTGAAAGAAAAACTGTTTGGTATCAAATTCCGGATATGAACATCCTAGACTATGTATCTTGATTTTGACACATGTTTAAAGAGCCACCGAAATTGCCCAAGAAACTCTCAAACAAAGCAGAGTAACAATGGAAGACATGATATATAAACAAAGAGTGCCGAAAAGAAACAGAGTTTTTGACACTTTTTCCAATACTAGCGACGTACTTTGAAATGCAAAGTATCTGAGCCATATAAGATGGAAACCACCCGAGAGAACATGAGACTACTTAGTATGTGATCAAAATGTCAGGGAGACGTAAAGCCGTCATTCAGTGAGTCATATTAGATATGCCACAGCATTCATGTGTGTTCAATAATTATATTCTACCCCTACTGATGTTGATGATAGTGCAAATGATGACATCTCAGGAAACAATTAGCTAATTACAAGATAACACTGTAAACACAGAAATGGTTTGTCGAGTTGCAAATTCTGAAACCTGTCAATTTCTTCATGACAAAGGAAACAAAGGTGAAACTAAAAAGTTAATTCACACAAAGCGAAAATGTATTACCTGATGTAACAGTAGTTAAACAGTCAAGTACCATGACGTGGTTGGCCAATTCAGAACTAATCAACTAAGTTTCATGTTGTACTTAGAATTAAGTACTCGTTCTATCTATAGGGATCTGATCCGTACTTTGCATAAAAAGAATGAGACATACACACCTCCCCTCAAGGCGAGGGTAACTTTTTTTTGCAAGAGAACCAATCTGGACACGAGGATGGTTCAGAAAGATCATAATCCCTTGAAAAACCCTAGTTGCGTTAACCAGGGTGGGTAATGCCCACACCTTGTGCTTTTTCAAAAATCCAATGACGTCCGTAAATAAAATCGGAATTGCTAACGGCGCCATTTTTATGATCAAATTGATGAAGTAGACGGCTTCCCAGTCGGTCCCTGAAAACACTGTATATTCTCACATAGGTTTGATCTCTTCCATTGTAAATAAAATCGCACTTACCGCACAAGAATAGATAGCGCCCACATTATATGGCAATCAATGAGACTAATCTGTTTACTGAAACTTCCGTTGTGAAATTGCTATCTTCGTGTAGGTGAACAAATGATTGAACCGGCGGTTCGGTTGTCATTTTCACTTGAAATAAAATAAAGGAAAATGTTCGGTCATACAATACCTAATGATTTTGACTGCGTATGCGCACTCATGCGTTTTTAAAAAAGACAAAATACACATGGGTTTCAGTCAAATAATAATGACTTTCCACATATTTCCCAGAGGTTGGACCCAAAATCCCATTCAGCTTAATTCAAAACATAGAAAAAAACATATTCAAACCTTCTTCCAAAAAAAATTCCAGCATAGGGTTTTCATTTATTAACCTTACTATGTTATACATGTGCAAAACAATGTAAACATTCAGAAATAAATTAAAGGTATAGATTTAATGTCATGGGTCTAGTAGAACAGTTCTCAGCTACATCAGTGTTCAACTGACGATTTTAGACGATTTTTTAGAGGAAATTACAGAAAACTTACGAAAATGTCAATTTCAGATTGAGCCACGTCCCGTATTGTTGAAACTGTTTAGGGTAATGAGCATGGTAAAAGCTTGATGGAAACTATTGGGACGTTCGAACAAGCCAGTTGCAGTAGGTCACCCTTCTTGGGGATGATCTGCAAGGAGTGCATTCCTTCGCTGGATTGTGGTGGCCAGACCAATCATCCGTGATCGGAGTCAAGGGTATTCCTTCTCGCCTCATACATACTTGGATTTCTTGCGGGTGCGCCTTCTTAGGTCGTTGCGTTGCCATGGGTTTGGCCGTTCTGTGCCTTCCAATGTTCACTGGTTCCTATTTTATGTTCCACTCCATGTCTCTGGTATATTCAAAGTTTTTTGTTTGCATCATGTTTGGCAAGCGGATTATTAGTAGTCCCCCCCCAGGAGCCCTCAATCCGTTTTTTATCTCGCTTAAAAAGGTTTGACCTTACAGCCTCCGCTCTAAAAGGTTGACCACAACATACATGCATAGTGTATAGTGTTGGGGGGTTGGAATAAGGATGTGGAATTAAAATAAAGCCTCTTGCGAAAAAAAATAAAAATCCAAGATGGCATCCAAAATGGCCGCTTTTTTTACCTAAAACATGTTTTATGTTATAAATTTGATTACCACAACCTCCAAAAATATTGCCGTTTACGTCATTAAAAAGCCAATCAAATTTCGACAAGATGATACCAAGTTAGGTATGTTTAAGGAGCATAAGGGTACAAAAAATTAGGTTAAATGTTAAAACCGTATGTTATTTTTACCATTTTTTTTGAAAAAAAGAACTCTCTTTTGATTTTTATTTATATTTTCTTCAATATGGTTAAAACCATTTACAATGTATTGATATTGTCCACCCCCCAAATTTGACTGAGATCACATGCAGAACAGATGCATAAAAATATCAGAAGCATTCGAATATATACCACAAGCAAGCAAGTACGTGACAAAGTTCATAAAGCAGTTATTGGAGTAAGCTTTGAAACCCTGTCGACCTGAGCCCCCTATCGAAGGGCGGTGGTTACCACCCTCGGTGATTTCTGTTACGGAACTCGATTCCTGTAAATTTGGGTACCAAATGATAGCTTGGAGTTTCTTTCCATTGGTATAAAAGTAAGTTCACAACATCCCATTATGATAGTCACTATGACGTAAATTGTTAAGGAAAGTAAAAAATACTGAATATAGGGTGGAAAATGTATATCTCGCAATTTTGTGGACTCAAACACCTTATTTATAGCGCTACAATGCTACTCATTGTATATAACTAATCATTTCCATGCAAATAGAGCCAAAAACCGCATGAAAATCGGACATTCCTCACTTTTGGCGAAAAATTGAATTCCCCTATGTGTGTCTATGGGAAAATTGACAGTTTTGATGAATGGCGAACTTTTGACGTCATTGGGACGTATTGCTAAGAGTGCTGTACTCATTTTGGATAATGGAAAGAGGAGGACCATCGCTATTATTGGTACCAAAATCAAGTGTCTGTGTTGTGCTAGGGATGTTGGTAATTCTTCTCCGAAGGGGGTCGTTTCCCCATCCATCACTTTGGATCACCGGATTTACCTATACCCGGTGGATGTTTGTTTTTTTATGAAAGGAGCGGAAACATGTCAATTGACAAATTACATTAAATAATTTGTACCAAAAAAGGAGGTTTAGCTAGCCGGGGAACAAACTGCGGGGGGCGGTAGACGAGGGTTAAGTGCACTCTATAAACCTATACAGAGTAACTCCTTGAAAAAAGCTTAGAGATTTGAAAATGATACTACATGACATGGTAGTGGTGAATGAATGAATGAATCATCAATCAATCACTCACCCAAAACCCAAGCGCGCAGAAAAAAAACTTATGAAAATCTAAAAATGTCCAGGCAAACCAGACATGTTGAATTTGTTCCCTGCATGATTGGATAATTGGGGTTGGGGTGGGGGGGGGTCCATCCAACATGATCCATCCATGAAATGCACCGTTAAACGTTTAAGAATAGCTGGCAGGATAAGTGTCACTAAAAAGAACACATGAAGCCCCATGTCCAACTTGTGCACGGTTATGGGCACCTGGCAGTAAAATCTTTCACAGCAATACTTTGCTGCTTCCATGTAAACCAAAAGGTTAGTACTTTCCATTAATCAAAACAACAAAATCCCAAAAATGGCCGAAATTATTCCCTTATATATATAGTACGACACCCCTCGGCTCAGTGCGCCGAGCCGTACAAATATTGCATCAAATGCGTAAAGGCTATATGACCCTATTAACAGACTGCAGTTATGAAAACGACTGGTACTTTTTTAAAGAATTATTTCTTCCAGTTTGATAAACTATCAATATATGGAGAAGTATTACTCTAGGGGTGTATTTTTCAATTAACTATCTAAGACAGATGCAGTGGAGGATTACAGATTTAAAAACAATAAAAAAATATATTTCCATACTGTAAACTACAGTCCACATTGAGTTTGTTCTTTATCCAATCCGAAAAACCTGTATCCACAAGGATTGGGACGATCATGCAATGAAAAAAATAGGTGTTCAAGAGTCTCGATATCAACAAAGTCTATAGCGCCAATTTTAAAACAAAAAGAAAAATTTGAAGCAATAATTCTGTGAGAAATTTGAAATGAAAGTTTCGTAGTTTGTGAGTCTTTTGCGGATCTAAAGGGTAAGTAAAAGGAGTTGGAGGGGGGAAGGTTTGGGGGCGGTAATATCAAGAAACCTTTTTTAGCAATTATTGTATTCTACTCCCAATATAGCAAAACATTGGTCGACACCAGAACAATCCAAGGTGTCAGCATAAACATGTAATAATGCTATATCTTCAATCCTCTGGAATGGCCGAGAGTTTGTACTCTGGAACCAGGTTTAATTGCTACAGAATACTCCCCCCCCCCCATGCCACCTTTTTAACCCTCTAACTGGAGCCATTTTTTGTAACAAAACTCCCGACTTTAGGGGGGGTGGTTACCACCCCCCCCCGATGATTTCGTTAATGAACACCCGATCCTGTTAAATTTGGTACCAAAGATAGCTTAGAGTTTTCTTCTTTCCATGGTCCCAAAATAAGTATTAACATCCCTATTTGGACGCACAGGACGTCATTGGTTGAGGAAAGTACGAAAATACTGACTTATAGGCGTGGAAAATTTGAGATTTCGCCAATTTAGCGACGCAAACACCCTATTATAGCTCGAAAAGATGTCATATATAATAACCTAGTCATTTCCCATCAAGTAGAGTCAAAAACGCATGAAAATCTGTTTTTCTAACCTTTTTGGCGAAATAATTGAATTTTCCATTGTGGGTGTCTATGGATGGGCAGTTTTGCTTGACATGACGGAACTTATGACGTCATTGTTGTGAAGATAATGCTAGGCCATGTCGGCTACTATTTGTATCAGTGGAAAGAGGGGACCATATCTGTGTGTTCCTGTGTGTGTTAGCATGTTGGTAACTTCTCTTCCGGAGGGGGGTGGTTACCACCCACCCATCGATAACTTTGGATCACCCTGTATTTACTATACCCCGGTATGTTTGTTTTTGGATTAAAAAGGAGCGGGGAACATTCAATTGACAATTACATTAAATAATTTGGCACCAAAAAGGGGGTTTTAGCAAGCCGGGGAATAAAACGGAAGGGGGGGTGGGGTCAACCACCCCCCCCCCCTTCGGTTAGAACGAGGGTTAACATTTCAAACATTCAAATTATCCGGACATGAGTCTTTTATATACACATTACCAGATCTAAACCAGTTTTTCCAGAAGAATGCCTTATATCAATTTTAAGAAAAGGAGTACACCAATTCTCATGAGAATACTGGTAACCCAGTATGTCACAATATCTCTTACAATAAGGGTCTTAAATGTTCTATAAAGACTAAGTGTCTGAAATATATTTAAATAGAGATCATCGCCCAAAAGCCTGAATTGAATTTATGAACAGCAATTCCAATTAGCATCGTGGAGTTGTCATAAAACCGTTAGATCCAGGCAATTTTTAAAAAATTAAAAAATGATCTGCAATTCCGGTATACTTAAACCTCCTTTGAACAGGTTAGGATCATAGTCATTCCCTTATATTATCTGAAAACCACCATTCCACGAAAAATTAAACAAAATACCTCAAGTCCTTAACAAAAATTGCTCTGGAGGGTTTGGAATATACTGAAAAAGGATATAAAAGTTTAGACCAGCAAAAGTTTGATCAAAGTTGATCTACCAACAGGGTAAGATTCTCATCTCCACATTTGCCGGGTTTTCTTATATCACAATTCGGCGTTTGAAGTAAACTGCAACCATCATATATGTTTTCATATAATGAAGAATGCATGCCTAAATAAAAAAAAGGAAATCGTTTGACCAGTTCATCTGTTATTTTCACAATGAACAACTTTAAATTTCTTATATAAATCGTACTTTTATTATTATAGCTTATATGCAAACGAAAAAATTACATTGACTACTGAAAGTTATCCAAACGCTCCAATGGTCCTGTAAAGAGTCATTTGTATTTTTGCCATCCTAATATATAAGTGGTGTCATCGGACATATCTGACTTATTTAATATCATAATGTTTTTGAAATCACCACTGATTCAAGAAGAACGCTTTATACCTTTTATTTTCTTACACGGATTGAATTGCTTAAAAGTTCTGAAATATCAAAAATAAAATCAAGGCGACAAACCGCAACCTTGACGAAAACCGTTCAAAATTTTGAAATGAGAGGGCATGTCCATTGTTTATAATAACGCAACTTTCAGCTCCGTTTAAAATTATATAATATTAACCAATCTCTGGAAATCGGGGCCAAAACCAAATTTTACCAGAGAATTATTATACAATTCCAACTAATGTTATCAAAGGTCTTTTCAAAATCAATAACAAAGGCAAACCAGTAATATTCTCAAACTGTAACATTTATGATATCCGAAAGTAATCTAACATTTTCGCCAATCTAGTGACCCTTTAAGAGCCGTATGATAGTGATGTATAAATCTCGTCAAGGACAAGTTTCATACGGTTTGAAAGCGACTTTGTAAAGTATTCATAATTTTTATATCTACGTTCAGAGTGAGATGGGCCTCCATTTTTCCAGATATATCAAAAAAATTTTATCCTTTTAGGCAAGAGTGTAATTATACCTATCCTTTTGGGAAACTGACAGAATACCGTTATCAAAAATAGTTAAGAGTGCTCGAGTGGACCACTAATTTCAGTTCAAAAAGATTTATAAAATCCTGATCACTTCTCAGAGATTTTACATTGGGCATTGACCCGACAGCTTTCCAACATTCCCAATTCGTTAACGACATTTTAAACAACTATCGCTATCTAGCTCCGGACGGGGTTGTTGCAAAAAGACCTAGTCAATGTCACTCTTTATCATTACTATTGTTCAATGTACAATTTGATAAAACAGTCAGCATTAAGAATATTCTTAGGTTCTGAAATTTCATCAACATCAAACAATTTCGAATAAGTTTTTGCTCAGAGTGTTTTTTTTAATGGAGAAAAATACCTAATACTCTTTCCCCGTCTTCAACCCACTGAGCTTTGCACGTATAAAAAAGCATGTGCTTTTTTTCATAAAATACTTAAAGAGCTTCTCTTGAGCAGATGGTCTATGAAGTTAACATCTGTTGGATAACGTTTGCACTGCATATGAGGAATGTATTTCCTTTACCAGTTACTTAATCCTGTTCAGTAATCTTTTTCTCCTTAATTTAATCATTTTCCAGGTAATATTTGATTCATTTCCATTGGCACTCCTGACTGTTTTACAATATATTCTTGATCGGTTAGCTAATACTATCTTTAAGAATTGTATGAATTCCCAAAAGCCCTGCCTCATGAAGTGTGTGGATTAATTTTTGTCTTTACCTATTCTAAGGCAGTCAGTTTACAAGCATAATTCTCGGTATACTACGTGTTAGGACTTGTGTTGTATGTGAGTGTCAGACAATTTTGTTTAAGTTTGACACAGTTGAAAGACTGACAATGAATTATTAACTGGGGTAACCTGTACAGGATTGGGTAAACCACCGAGTTACAAGGGTTTCGGCGGGGACCCTATACGCGAGACCAGAAACGGGAAATGGTACCCTATCGAGACCAGATCTGTTCAAATGGACACTCTATCCGAGACACAGGACCAGGCATATTACCAAGGGAATTTTAACTAGGATTTTAAATCCATTTGACTATTTTAGGAATTTTATTCCGTGTGAGCTCTGAAATCAATACAAAAATAATCATTCAGATTCAAATCAAGCCAGATCCCAAATCAAATTCTGCGAGTTTATACTCTACATGAAAATGAAAAAAGTATAAAATTTGTATAACCTATGTGAGACTGACAGAGACATGGTTTGAATTTGATACCCTATATTGCAAGGCAGTCTCGGGTGGGGGTATTAACCAACCAGAATACCCAGTTACCCCCCCCCACGGAATCATTAATTTTTGGGTTCTCTGCACATTCTACAGAGGTCTATATAATGATTAAAGAGTATGGTCTTGGGTTAGTAAGTAAAAATGGCTAATTCCAGACTTGCCTATCGCAGTCTTAAAGCATTGGGTCAAACAAAACTTGTAAATCACAAGATTGGCTCGTAGTTTATTATTATCAAAAAACAGGAAGACTTACACAGAGGCAATGTGTAAATGAAAGTATATAGGTTTAATTCTTGTATCAGCGTGCAAACGTTACCAAAGCCTCTCGAAAAGGGTTGTTGCAACCTCGATAAGACAAAAACAAAACCAAATTCAAATCAAATAAGTTTTATTAGCACTTTCAGTCCTATTACATAATGATAAAATAACAATTGTAGGAACCAGATCTCTAGAGCCAAAAGATATTAAACACAGCACCTCCATGGGGTAGAATCGGGTGTCCAAACTTGTTTGGCTTGAAATCAGAAAAATTGTGCATAATTTTTAGCGAACGTGTTAATCATCAGGCATTGAAGGTTCTATAGTTTGTGAGTCAGGTAGAGCAATGTTCATGTATTATTAGGCATTAGGTACAATGGAAATACAATGTATTTCCAACTTCCAAACAGAGGGCTTACATTAGGAAAATGGAAAATAATAGGGGCTGCAACCATATTCCTTTCAACTGGTAGCTCAAAATTACATCAGATATTATTGCATTAAAGTTAAGAACTTGATATCACACTGTAATAATCAGCTTGAAGATTTTGCTTTTAAAAGGTTTGATTTAATGTATAAATATAAATTAAGCATTGCATGTATTTAAAATGCACACCTACGACACTGTTAAAAATGTTCAGTAAACTAACGTCGTTTGACTGGCAGATAGTACTCCAACAGTTAAAACGACTTTTTTACAGATTGTTGCCCGTTTCGAGTCCCTTGTACAGTATTTGCACATTCGAGTCCCTGGCTAAGTAAACCAAGTTTTTTATGAACATTTTTAATAGTGTATTTAATGCATAGAATAAATGTGTATTTTCAAGTGAGGGATTTTTGTCATGAGGTTCTGCATGATCAAAACATTTAGCAAAAGTGCGCAGTAACCAACTTCTCTGTTTAACTGATTGATGACCTTCGTACAGAATAACTTCGTTTCTGAATCAGGTAAGAACTGTAATTTGATATGTACATAAAACGTGTGTTATTAGGTCAAATTTGCAGAAACTTGGTTATTGTGATTTGTTTGGTTCTGGAAATTATCACGGGAACATTAGCTACGAATATTTCATTTTGGTAAAAATGCCAAAAAATGATTTTTTCTCAAATTTGCACCTTAAATATTCTTAAACTCACAAATTTTGATATTCAGAGTGTAGATAATTTAATATCTTTCAGATGACAGAAATTGCCGTTCAGTTGAAGATCGCAATCAAGAAAGGTACGGCTAAAACGGTTAGGTAGTCAAAGCGGCGGCCATTTTGACGCAATCTTGGATTTCTTTTTTTCGCAATTGTAAAAATAATCCAACATCGTTTTCTGATGCCCAAGATGTTCACCTACTTGAATCTAGACACCAAAATTGAAGAGCACGCACCGGGCCAAAAATATTTCATTTTCAAGATCGTTTCTACATGGCGCCTGGTCTGGATAAAAGTTGTAACCATAAACACACGGCTCTTCAGTGTTAACTGTGACTGTTGATGGTTACCAAGCTGAGGACCATCCATCTTAAAGCAATGCTCAACGTGTAACGCTTTAACTTGAACCAGAGACACAATGCAGTTTTTACAATCAAAATAGTAGGATTATAAATTCAGAATCCCATTCTCGATGTTTGGGGAAGAAGGTTTGAATACGTTTTACTATATTTGAAGGGTGTTGAATCAAACTTTTCATGCCAACCTCTGGGAAATGTGGGGAAATGTACAATAAAGGGGTCAGATTAGTACAGGGGTAAATTTGAAATTAAGTCAAAGTGTATTTAAATGTACACCAATCTATTTGTCTTATTATAAGGATTAAAAAGGTATAGTTGATCTAGGTTCTGACCTTATGTTACAAAACAACGGCTACAGCCCTGATACGATTCAAGGTCATCCTGGGGCAAAAATTATCTAATGCTCAGATTTTGTTGACGCTGGTGTCAAATTAGTGCTCTGGTCATACTGAAGCAAAAATTTCATTTCAATTCTGTGGGTGACAGCTCTGTAACCAATTCTGATAGACTATGTAGACCCTCTTGCCCACAATTCACGAACACTCGCGAAAACCTTTAAAATAAAGGCTATATGACAATTTGAACACCAGTTTCACAAATTACGAGCACTGGGTAAGTTTTACCTTAGATGACCTTGAACCTAAATAGGAATGTACCTGTTGTCTAGACAAACTATATCTCCTTGCAACGAGACCAATGTATTGATGTGCATTTAAACACAATTTGACTAAATTGCTTTTCAAGTACTAATTTTACCCCCTTATTTTACAATGTTTGCTCATTTCCCAGAGGTTGGACCCAAACATTCTGTCAGATAACCCTTCCAACTATAGGAAACCGTCTATAAACCTTCTTCATCAAACTTCGAGAATAGGATTCTCATTTATAACCCTACCTAATATACTACCTGAATCAAAACATTCAAATGTTAATTCTGTTCACACTTCTTTGAAAGTTAAATCACCAAACCCAATGCCTGACTTACCAAGATTAAATATATCCAGGTGAAAGTGGCCCAAGTAAAATTTATACACTTTCGCTTATTGATTGTATCTCTGGATCAAGGGTCCTAAATGGTATGGGGTAAAAGGGATTTTATAAATGAATAACTATGCGTTCATAGAGTGTTTTTTTTTTTTAATATTTGTTAATGTTACTTTTATCTGGCACAATTGTATGTTATTGCTGCAGTAATATGTGTGTTTCCTCAAGACACCTATAGATCCCATAGTTCAGCGGTAGCCCCATTGGACGTTGCATCTGACTTTGCGCAAAAGTCTGCATAAAATGTTTTTGATGGTTTCAAGGCAATATTGACCCGCTGAGCCCAAATCTTGATGATACAACTTTGTCATCCTTGGGCATTTTGAGATAGGGAAGAGGGTAATTTCACAGGGGAAAATTTTTAAATGTTTCATACGGATTATTTTGTTTTCAGACATGATACCACCTCCCTTCTTGTCCTATGGAATAAAGAAGATATTACCACACTGACCAAAAGTATAACTGTGAACGATAATTTGCCGATTGCACTCCATAAGGAATACAGACACAGAAACAAAAGACATGGCTTTTCAAAACAGCCGATTAATGGATTGTACGGGTTCATTAGGGTTTACTTTTAATGTTTTAGTAGATGGGAAAAATCAGAGTGGTTGTGTGGACCGAAAATGAGATAAAGTCTGAAGATAGGCCCGTCTCGAAAAATTGTCTCATTACGCGTTCACATTGTCTGACAAACAGCACAATGTCAACGGTGCGATTTAAAACAATGTTTGCGCCACTTTCACGTGACCTCTGTCTTGCCATTAAATTTCCCGAGTCCAACGGTGATGAACGTGCTCCCATCTTTATTGGCAGGATCTCATTTCCAGTGGGTCCATAACCACGCCCATGGCAAACCCATAAAGTTCATTTAACGACTATTATGCAGCCTTTGGACGTTCCTGTGCCTGTATTCCTTCTGGAGTACAATCAGCAAGTTATCATTAGCCAGCTCCTTTAACCCGCCATATTTAGGGAACATGGCAATCAAATTAAACGTTTTTTGCACTACCTGACTCTGGGGAATAGCATCTGTTTGAAAATAAAACCTTTAACAATAATTAGGTAATGTGTAGGCAGGAACTCCTGGTACAATTGTATATTAAGTTTTGAATATAAATTGCTTTTCTGCATGTTGCAATACTTTTGGCCAGTGTGTGTAGTTTGCTTTATCTAGAACAATTACTTTTAACACAGTAGGTAATTTTTTTTAGAATGTACAGATTCTTCTCAAAACTAACTCAAATTCTTCATATGTTGCAGAGTGTTTTGTATTTTGTATAGAGTATAATGAATTGGGGGATATCGATAGGGCCCACAGTGTCTATGGGGGATCAGCACTCTAGTCTCTGCGAAATACATTTGAGCTAATTAACTGTATTAACTATACAGCTAAGTAAATGTATATAACATTCTCATACAAACAATTTGAAAACCATTTTTTAAATCGTTCCATTAGAAATACTTACTCCCATGATGAACTTTTGGTCTGTCGTGCAAACACAAAATATTGCAGATATAGCAAACTATACCTTTTTAATCCTTAGGACCAGATAAACATGTTTATACATCTTTCAACACCATATGAAATACAATATACAATTTTTCCCTGTTAATTTACCCCTCCCACTTCTCTATATCAAAATGCTCAAGAATGCCCAAGTTGCATCCTCGAGATTTGAAATCAGCAGGTCAATGTTGCCTAGAAACCATGAAAACATTTTGTGCAGACTCTTTTGCAAGGTCATATGGCCCTACTGCAGGACTACAATGCTCAGTGGAAAACTAAGGATATAATAATTTAAACTTGGTGTCGCCTTGAATTGCTCTACAACGGATCTTCAGGATTCATCCATCGCCATCCGCAACTGGATCCGTCTGGTATTAGTTTGCGTCGCAGGTGTGTGCTGATAATTTTGATATGACTTGCAAATCTAGTTTTCCCGAAAATGGCTCTTACCACTTTCATGATCAGGAAGAAGACTCTGATTAAAACACCTTCCGACACCTTTACCCTACAAAAAAAACGTTCTTCTTAGACACCGCCTACAGGTGAGAGTAAAATAGAAGACAAGCTCATTGACAAAGAAGAATCTCAGCAAGGATGAGCAGATCGCTCGCAAGAAACTCCAATCTAAATGCAATAATTAAAAATGCAGACAAGGGTGGAGCTGTCGTGGTTTGGGACAAGAAGATGTATATTAAAGAAGCCTCTAGCTAACTCTCGACACCACCTATGCCAAGTTAAGGACAGACAATCTATCATTTAACTTTAAAAGAGGGTTACTTATTGTCGTAGTAATAAAAGCCAACTATTTTCTGTCAATTAAAGTATAGTCAGGCGACTAGTAAGTAGTCGACCAAGTCCGACAGGAGTAGTCACCCAGGACATCATCTGGACTAATTTTTGTTTTCTCTTCTCTTGTCATTTGTCTTCCTACTACATCGAGCACACGTCAGCCACTCTTCGGATCCTAAAGGATTTCAAGTTGATGTACCAGGTGAAAGATATCTTTTTACAATGGCTGTATCTTCCGTATACACATCTCAACTACGAAACCTCTATATGAAGCCCTTGGAACATTTTCTCAACACAAGATATAACCATTCACCATATACTACCACTCTTCTCAGTCTTATCGAGCTCGTACTCACCAATAACACATTCCGTTTTTTCAATGAAGAACACTACAAGCAAATCACGAGGATAGGTATGGGTGCCATGCCGTCGTTGGTCCCAGTGCCACTTGACTTGTCTATGGGATACATTGTGAATAGCATCACTGACGAAGATGAACTGAACATCGTAAAAGCCGAAAAGTAGATTTTTTCATCAACAAGGATACCATTATCATCCTGTCAGTCTTGGATCGATCACGTCCAGCAAGTCGACAGAGAGTCTGCATTCATGCAGTCCTCCAAGTCCTGCAACAATCGCGTCCTTTTGATCTTCAGCATCCCGATGCTGTACCATTCTGCACAATCATCAAAAGGAATTTCTCGGACTTTCAAAGAGATGACGGCACTCGCACAGATTATCTTGCCCGTTCTACTCATCATTCACCTGAAGTCCCTGACACACCAAATTACAGCCAGATACTTACAGCTACAAACGCGGACGTTGTAACACTTGTCAATATGTTATTAAAGGTCCGCCCAACAGCTTTGACATCACCAGTGACTTCACTTACTCGTCTACCAAAATCATCTATTCATCCTTCATCTGTACTAATTTTAAGAAAATCTACATGGACTGCCGGAGATTCGCAGACAGATTCACCGAAAATCTAGGATCTATAAGGAACAACATGGACTGTTTTCCAGTAGCCCGTCACTTCAATATATAGACCCTCCGTCTGCACCATATTAGACATCTAAGTAACTGGTATGATCTCAGCCAGAGGGGCAAACAATGACACACGCCACGCTGAAAATCGATTACCTTCCATCTTGGAACTCTTCAATCAGAGGGACTTAAATGAAAATGTTTCAACTTAAAGTTATAATTATGTTTCGATTCATGTATAATTCGATTTGTCCGCTTTCGGTCTGAGGTTTTGTCTGACTCTTCATTTTGTCTGCGCGTGCTTTTACGTTCGCGCCTTTCTCAATTCGCCCGCCCACACATTCGTTACGCACTGTTTGTTTTCTCTTGTACAACTGCACTGGATATTACATTTGATGAAAGACCTCGGTTTCTAAACGTCGTGTATTTACAAATATTTGAGTATTACTGTATAAAATAGAAAATAACTTTAAACAACTTATATATAATAGAAGAAATATAATATATATATATATATATATCCGTCTGAGGATCGGATACCCGATGATCGTAAGTGAGGGTATTCGTGAAACTCTGAGTAACGGTTGCCTTCCAGAGGTCTATACTTTGAAATTTTCATTAAGCTCTCCTGTAATGGGATTGAGCACTTTTAATTCCAAAGATAGTCACCTGAAAATACCTGTTATTTATATATATATATATATATATATAATATATATATATATATATATATAATATATATATATATATATATATATATAATATATATATATATAGTGAGCATAAATGAGTATTAGTGTGTAGCTGGTTGGGAAAATACCTTTAAGCTCCATCAAAACGGTGGTTCGTGACATACGTCCAAAGCTGACTAGGGCAGAGATGGGTTACATGTAAGAGAGGGTAAATCGCAATCAGACATGAGATGTGTCTTGGAGTGGATGTTGACAGATGCTTCACCTCTGTCTTACCAAGACGCCAGTGACCTTCAAGAAACTCCATTGCCGCCCAGGAAACGACGTGATGAAGCTCTAACAGTGTCGCTCATTTGCTCTGATGCAACATGGATGCCACATTGGCCTTAGGCGAGCTTTCAGTCTTGTCCAAGAAAGCTGCAAATGTCATGAACGTTATACACTATAATTGCTTAAAAGAAAAGTTAAATTTTGAAACAACAACAAAAACAAAAGCGGAATGGATGTTAGCGACACTGAGAAAGAAGCTGGCGCGTCCGTTTTGATGTTGCCGAATACTTTGATATGCTGCTTGGATCAGACCCTGCCTGGGAGCAATACGATAAAAGGGAGACGGTTTCTATACAACACAAATACTGATGTTTCTAAATGCACGGAAGACTCTGACGTTATATCTTTAGGGAGTTATTAGGTATAGCCGAATTAACGGTCAAAGTCCCCATCAATCATGTAAAATTCCTATTTTTTCTATCGGTACAAACCCATCTCAATAGTATAGTCAACCGCAGGGTAGAAGCTTACATTGCATCGCCGCCTTACAAACTGTTCAAAGCAATTATATCACTTATCTCGATAAGTGGAATAAAAATACTAGAAGCGGAACTACTTAAAATGCCAACATCCAAAAATTGTGTACAAAATAGGGTTCTTGTTTTAGATAACCCCAGGCCGAGATATCAGACAAATTAGGCCCCGATAGCAATCATAAAGTTGATGCGTTTACCTCTAATGACCCGATTGCATGGTGAATTACCTGGCTGAAACATTCTCTAGCGCTGCAACACGAGATATCGCGCTCTTTAATTTAGACGCGGAAAAATAACACCCGAAAAAAACTTTTTAACAAGAAGAAATCCAGGCTAGGCATAAAAGACGAGATGTTGAGAATCTTTGCTTAATTAAGACTTTCTGAATGACCAAAAGTTGTTTAGATAGAACTCGAACCGCAAGCAGTATACTGTAAAGTGAACATCAACAGATACTGAATTCGGGAAACTAGAAACATGTAGTCGAAAATCGGTAATAACTTTCTTTTATAACAGGAAACTCCACTAATATCAGAATAATACGTGGATAATTTGTTATTCAACAAAAAATCTATTTCACCGCATAACGCAAACACAAAGAACGTAAGAAAATTTCAAAATAAAAATAGTTATTATGGCTTTAAAATTAATGTTTTCATAAGTCAACACGAAAAACATCTGAAGTCACGAACAAAGATGTCTTCTTCAGAACCTTCTTAATGCAAAACTCCTTAAAGCACTCAAAATGGTTCTTGTGACGTTGGTAGTAATGTGAACAAGAAGAACATTTGTGGTAGCCTCGGATACAGAGGACTTCTCTAGGTGATTTTGTTTAAAGAGTCTTCTTAATGAGTCTTAAGGATTATTATGGTTTTCATAAAATTTCTTTTTATGTGTGTTTATGTTCTATGACGTCTTAAGTTCAATATGGGGAAGATTAAGGAAAAAATGTACACAGAAGGAATATGCATTTGTTTATATTTTATACTTTTATCTTCGTGCGTGAATTCTAAGAGAAAAATTATATGATTAAAAACTAGGAAATCTAGATGTCATCTTTGGCAGGTGTGTGGGAAATTTTGTATAAACAGATAAATAAACATAGGAATAGGAGGAGACGATAAATCCGTAGTTGATTTGAAAGATTTAGACACCTTTACATAACCTTTCAAGGTGAAAGAAGGAGGATTCTGTTGGGATAGGAATATGATATTAAGAACCATCAGTAACTTAAGCTGATTTCATCATGTAACACTGAGACAAAGGAATGAAGCGATGGTAATGGGGGGCATATAGTGACAGATAAATTCCAAATTTGTTTTCTTCTACTTCAAAGTGGGCTATATGACTTTAACGTTTTATACGCTATAGCTTATTTTTTCGTATTCTTTCCCCTTCAAATAGTCGATTAGTATTTTGAAATTAAGATTACCATAGAGTCCAAGTACTAAAACAGATAATAAGTCCTGACAAGCTTGGGTTTGATCAGAGCCTGAAATAAATAATGTAGATTCACATACTGGGTGTTTAAGCAATTGAAGCGCGTCTGCTACTGTGCAACAAAATGTTTAAATTCCACCCAAAAATGTATCAGTAATGTTTAGGAAGTGCAGTCACGCTAATCGGATCGCTATTTCTTCGCGATTGAGATTGAAAATTGCAAGTGACATATAATCAGCCAGCGGAAACAATTGGCGTGTTATTACGATGCAGTGTAAAGTGCAAGTCTAAAAGCAAATCATATATAAAAGTACAATATGTGTCTAGTCCATAGATAATTTTTGATCGTAACATTAAAGGTCAATCGTCTTCTCACACGAGAGCTTTGCTAACGCACTAGTAGATTAGTTGAAATAAGACGGAGATACATAACAGGATGCTAGGAGTCAACGTGGCGGGTATCTGTATCAGGCAATTGAACTTAATCGGAGTGGGGGGGGGGGTTTAGAATTATATAATATTACTTTTGGTCATATCATCAAATCAAAATGAATTCATAATGTTCAAGTATTCCAATTAATTAAGAAGTAAGTTATTCTAATCTTCCCATGTCAATTTGTTGACTACGGCGCAAAGTATGTCGGGATAACATAAAGACCCGCTTACTATAATACAGAGTGAATTAAAATCTGCATCAATCGTGCAATTGTTATCTTGTAGGCCTCACAATAGCCAGTGTGTCTTATGTTATTAAGCTTGGATATATGTCTGTATGTTATGTCTGTCTACGACTCTTCATTACTCTATTGCACCGACAAAAAATACCCAATAACTTTAAACTTTGTACGGTTTACAGCAAGATATCGGCATATTAATTAAACCAACAAAACGTAACAACCCATGAACTTTAAAACTTGACCATGCTGACTTCCATTGTTTTAGTTGCGGTCTGATAACTACTATGAGCTTTTCTTCTTACGTGGTATTGAGGCAAGAAGCTAAATATGTTGTAAGCGTTGGAGCCAACTCCGTGATTGGTTGGGGTTGGAGTTTGAGAAATCTGTGTCCACCAGTGTACGAAAGGTAGGGCACTCATTGAGAATGTGATCCGCAGTCTGTGATGGAGAACCACATTGGCAGGCTGGCGATGCCCGCAGCCCCCATCGGTGCATATGTATTGAAGCGACGGACTCCTGTGCGAATCCGGTTTAAGTGGACCCATTCCTTGCGTGGGAGATTGCTGCCTGGTGGTAGTTCTGTCTTAGGTGTAATAGAGATGTGATCTGGTCTTGGGGTATCTAGCCAGGGCAGTTATTCCATGTCTGTAAGATGTTGAAAGGGGAACTGGAGAGTTTAGCAGAGGTGCAGGCAGAAAGGTCTCTGTCTGCCGAGTTGTGTGATTCTTTGACAGTGTTATGCAGCCAGGTGCTTGTTGTCCAGCAGGGCCTTATTCACTAGTTTATGTGTGTGGTGTTCTCTCCGAAGTACTGCAGGTGCAATGCCTGAAAGCACTTGCAGGAATTCAGATGGAGTAGGACGGAGGCAGCCAGTGATGGCTTCAAAAGGTTCGATGATACTGTGTCCAGCTTATTTGTGTGAGAGCTATTGCACATGCTGGGGCGGCATATTCAGCAGTGCTGTAGACCAGAGCCAAGGCAGTGGTGCCGTAAGGGTCGTTGGGCTGGCACCCCATGAAGATCCAGCAAGTCGGCACAGGAGGTTATTCCTCGAAGATACCTTGGCGCATACGGACTCGAGGTGCTGCCGTCAAGCTTCACTCCCAAGTATGTTGGTGTAGAATTGTAGGCAGAGGCGCTCCATTGATGTTGATTGAAGCTGGCGATGAGCCTCTTGGTGTTGAGGTGGAGGCAGTAGCGGTGGTCTTGGCTTCGCTCAGCTGCAGTACTTGCTGCAGTAAGGTCCACCAAGATGACGCCTGCCCTTACGGCGCTTTTCAAAGCTTTCCTCAATATCCATTTGTGAGTTTTACAATCTGATGGACAGTGCGCTCCAGCCACGCCGAAATCATGCTTGTTCGTCAGGCAGATTGAGGATCGAGGATCAACGACGGGCTCCAACCGGGCCAGGATCATCCTCTCAAGGAGTTTGAAGGAGACACAGTAGTGATATTGGGGGTAGTTCTTAGGGTTGTCTACAGGCTTGTTTGGTTTGGGGAGTGCGATGATAGTAGCTCTCCTCCAGATCTTGGGTAAGGACTGGTTCGTAAGGCAACATGTGTAGAACTCCTGGAGCCAATCTAGACATCGTGGGCCGCATTGCATCAGGAACTACTGAGCTAATTTGTATATGAACAAAATAATATATGTGGAATGTAGGACCACCTTAATTACAGACCACGTAATTTTTGTCTTCATAATGCTTATGGTTACCAATTGAGACCAATAAATTCCAAATTATAAATTTGGAAAATATTTCCTGTCATTGATGTGAATTCCGGATAATCTTTCAAAAGGGTAGAGATAATATAGATAACGTCAGACTTTATGATTCCATTAATTCGAATGTTTTGGCATAGTTAAGATTCTTTTAAACAAGAAAAACGCACCCCACCTTTAAAAGAAAACTATTTCAATTAAGCGGTCTAATTACGTTGTAAATTTCACATTCTAAGAATACCTGCAAACTTTGATTTTTGGCATGCATGCAATGGATGTTTTATATTGGCTTGGTTTATGCTGTATCAGATCAAATCATATTCATCCTCAAAATCCATTCATTATATGAAAATTGAATGAGGCATAGTAAGCCATGATTCTTCAATGGTATAAATTTACATACAAACACTTTAGCATGCAGATATGCGAGTAGAAATCTGCATATCGGAAGTTCAAAATGACAGAATCGTTTAAAATTTTTATTGGCTGATGCAAATAACAAAAGCTTTTAACTAATTTATCTTTGAAATTTAGAAATTTGCCGGATATTGACAGCTACCGGTATTGCTTTTCAATGAGATTTGCGTTTCTCTAACTCATAACGAACTGCACAAGATGTCATTGGAATTTAAGAACATCGCTATGTCTTAAACAATCAATATTATCTCTGCTTGGTGTCCCAATATTTCCTCTCAAATTTACACCATTATCAGAAAATAATCTACGGATTGTTAAAGTTAGTAAATTTCAAACACACATTAGAAATGAGTAGCGTCCATGACTCAATTTTATACTTGTGCGGGAAAATCTTTGGAAGGTCTTTCTGTATGAGGGTGATGTTTCAGGTTAAGCTCTTCTTTTGGCCAGGGATTCATTAGCTAATTCACAGTCTTTGGTTAAACCTGATACTAAATGCTTCCATTGAAACACTTCGTGAACACTATGAATGCTAAGTATATGCATCTGTGTTAGAGTCTGTAATAAATCAAGTTAGGTTTTCAAATTAATTGTGGTGAAGATGTATTTTTTTTTTTAAATCAGGAGGAAAAAGGTGTAACATAGTGTAGGGGAAGTTGTATTCCTTTCTTTGCTTTGCCTGGCCTGATCGATTTTAAACATTGGAGGATTTTTCTTTAAAAAAATTGGTGGATGACAATTTGTCTATAAGAAATGTCAGAGTTTTAGATCCAAGTTGTCTTGTTCACTCGCTGGTACAATTTACTAGAAATGAGAAAAATGGACTACAAGGTAACAAATCAAAACCTCTTAGAAATTGATTTTAATAATATTGTGCGTGTAGTATAAAAACGAGGTATTATAGACAAAATACAAGAACACCTGGGATTTTGTTATAGAGTAAACACCGACTTGATAATTGTCGAAACATGTGGTATATTCCTACCACGATTACTGCCAATCATATAAAAGCAAGTGGCTGGTATTCTCAAGCGGAGTCAAATTTTAAACCCGGATTTTCGCATCTTTTACATCACATTTAATATTGAGCACTGAAAGAATAACGTCCGTTATGAATGACTAACCTGGTTTAAACCCAGTTTTAAAGTTAGATTCGCTTTGAGAGTACCAACCTTTATCTATTGACAAGAAGGTGAGTTACATAACTCATGTATCTATTCATTGTATCCTCATTTCTGACTTTTGAAACTAAATGTCTTTGTGTGACTATCATCAATTAGGCATAGGCCTATCAGAGGATGTTTGGAGTCAATCCCACAATGCACCAGTTTTGGGAAATTTCACCTCAATAGGGTCATATGATGACATAAAAATCCTATTCTTAACACATGAAAACCCTGACTTTAATGCTCATTTTAGGCCACAAAGCGTTAGTACTTCTAGCATGATTATGAAATGTCTTGTGGTTCTTAAACTTTTGGAACACTTTTTATCCCTAAGTACTGACATGCGTGTAGTACATTACAGTGTAGGCACATTGCAATGCATCGTGGGATTGATTCAAAACACCCTCTGCAGGCCTATGTCAAATACTGACAACACTACTGGAGTAACAGTGGTGTCTTACCTTCCATATCGTATATTAAACAAGATTTTAACATTAGGGAACACACAACTGAAAACACTATGCCTTGGCTAAATACATTGTAGAAATAGAAAAAATCCGTATACCAGTCCTAAGACATGTCGAAGACATGTCTCAATATGAGTTCATAGGACAGATTAAAGCTAATTATCAAAAGTGTCTTGCTTGGACATACAACATTAACGATTATGAAGTGTTTTTTTAACTTCTATCTATTAACATGTGTTTACTGGAGACGTCTTTATAAGTGTAGTTTGGTGTGTATTCCCGTATAGGATTTTCATGTTAAAATTGATTTTGTTGCTGTTTGGGTTTCAATAGGGCCTGGACTGTCAGAAAATGATGAGGTTCAAATTTTCGGACTGCTGCCCCCTTCTTTAAACGGGAAATGTTAATACAGGGAAATATTTAAAATCAAATTGTGTTTTATGGTACACTAATGCGTTCTTCTCCTTATAAGGATTAGAAAAAGTATATATTTGCCTAGGTTCCAACTAATGGTTCAAGGTCACCCTGAGGTTAAATGCTCCGATGTTGTTGAAAGTGGTGTTAAATGATTCCTCTTGTCATACCGAAACAGAAAATGCATTTTAACTGATTTGGTGATATCACCATTGCGACATCCAGGGAAAGTTTTGGTGACCCCCATAGACCATGTAGACCCTTTCTACATTTTGCTATGTAATTAGTCAACCAAATGTCACACACTCTAAACTAATACAATGTTGCATGCTATGAGACAATACAAACAACTTATCACCAGTTTCAACAAAGTCTGAGCATTGGGTAAATTTTACCCCATGACCTTGAACCATTATGGGGCTATAGCGCTTTAAACGGTTGGAACCTAGGCAAATATATACTTTTTTCTAATTCTTATAAGGAGACAAACATGTTAATGCAAATTAAAACACAATTTGACTTGATTTTAAATTTTCACCTGTAGTAACACCCCCCCCCCCGGAAGGGGACACTAGTCTGAAAATTTAAACCCCATCATTTTCTGACAGTCTGGTCCCTATTGAATGCAAAACTGCAAGATAATCAATTTTAGCACAAACATCCTACGGGAACTGTTTCAATGACATACCAAACAACACTATTAGGTCAGACATGCTGTTTTCAGTGGTATGGTAGTTGCTTTTGAAGATGTATCTTAATAAAAGACACAATGTAGGCAAAAAAGGACATTGTAATTATAGTGAAGGAATGACTAAATGGTAGGCACATTATAGTTACTGAAACAAAAAAACAGTTTCATCATGGCGGATCATTTGCTGTACCGTCTTTGTAGATGCACACACTCAAGGAGCTGAAATACACATGTAGTGCATCATCAATACTAAATCATATGTAATGGCGGGAGAGAATTCGATAAGATTTGTTTCGTTTGTCATTTATGACTGTTACGAGTCCACTAATTGTTACCATTTTGCTCTTATTAATTAGAAGATATTTCTACTGTGTAAACTTTTACGGTTTGTGATTTTTTTTCACTCTATTGTTGTGGATTTACATGGAACGCGGACCTAACAAATGCAGTTGCGAGGCCAAACTAATTCTACACGACTCTC
Source organism: Ophioderma brevispina (assembly GCA_023653785.1). NCBI lineage: Eukaryota > Metazoa > Echinodermata > Ophiuroidea > Amphilepidida > Ophiodermatidae > Ophioderma > Ophioderma brevispina. The sequence continues at coordinate 47,038 of JAMKCH010084933.1, read as the reverse complement.
CTTAAGTATTTCTGTTTTAAACAATGCTCAATTGTAACTGAGGTTGTTGCTAATCGGTATAACATCCCAGTGCACAATGTATTTCTGAATTTGAAAATCCGCGCATGTTTACTATTATATGCAAATCTGTGGACAAGTACTTTACAGACTACAGTTTACTTTGGTCCTTTAATATGCGAGGCTACAAACGTGGTACAGTGCATGAATTAGCCCCATTAGACGAAAATAATTTTAGGCATGTTCATTAGAACGGTAATACGCTCGTATATTTATATCGTGCAATTTCTTCCATTGTGTTCACTAAGGATAGAGAAAACATAAGCATTACAATAATCTTTTTTCACTACATATTCAAACACAAAATATCCTCTTTTTTAATATTTGGGTTTCGTTTTGTTTGACTCACCCTATAAGTAAGCCGTGCATATAATTATACTAGTTTTCTTTTAACATCTAGCCGCGGGCACAGGTATAGTACGTGGGTCCTTATGATAAGCGTCGAAACATAGCAGACCTCAACATGATTGTTCAAGTGCGTATATAAATACGTATTATACATGCATGTCATTTTTAGGGAGAGAATGAATTTTGTGATGCCATGCTAGTCATCTCTATTTTACTGAGACCCCAAATAAGGCCAAAACCTTCATTGTTATTGGCCCTAAGAATCATCTTTACGGTTTATCCCGTGTTTTGAATAGGCTTTGGACGTGTCATCTCTAACTATTCGCTACACCGTCAACATTACAAAACCATTTTTGCCCTCTTTTGTACCATGTGGTCAAATGTACAAATTAATATCAATAAAGAATTTTGTTATTTGACCGTCCATGTTCTTGTTACCAAGATGAACAGCCCTTACTCATGGGCTGGTACCAGGCCATTATTCATGGGTTAGCATCAGGCCCTTATGCATAATTCATCGTTTGATATTACTTGGCCGCATTGTATTACAACATCTGCAAGCCCTTTCCGGGCAAGATTACCTTCTGAAATGATGGCTTTTGTTTTCTTATTTTTGAAGTACTTCTGCATTGCCTCTCAGTTTTAAGGTCAGTGAGTATATTCACTAGTAAGCGTTATTTACTAGGTATATTGGGTAAAAGGTAAGCGTGCCACTATATTTGGGAGGGATGTAAAAAAGTCCCATAAGAGAAATTCATTTCATTTCTTTTCTTCTCTTTTTATGATGCTTCCTGATTTGGATAGGAAAACAATATACGTCTTGCCTTCATTCTGTATTTATTCTTTCATTTACTTATTAATTAAAGCGGTTTTTTTCCTTGAAGAAAATTGTCTTCTCTTACATGATCTGTCTCTTTAATTTCACTACCAAGTATAGTTTTTATGTCTGTCTCTTTAATTACACCACCAAGTATAGTTAGTGCTTCCTCGTTAACATTTTCCGTCATTTAGCTATCTTTCTGTATATAGTAATGGCGTCTAGCTTCATCAAACCTTTGTAAACGCTTTGTTTCTTATTCTAAGATCTTGAAGACCCCCTAGTATAGTATAGATAGTATAGCGTTCTCTTCCTGAATTCTTTACATCAATTCTACATCGCGGTCGCACCTTGGATCGAACATCCTATAGGCCCACGGTGATAAATAATAGTCTTAAGTTATGCTGGCAAAACATACCTCTCGGGTTTTCTGCTCAAATTTGCCTAGAAATAAATGGAATTGAATGGGATATTAGAATTTCCTTCACATAGGCTACATCTCTGCATGGTGACAAAAACAGTTATCAATTCTTTGCCAGGATGGAGGACTTGCTCCTGGTACATGTATTTGAGTTTAGTAAGAACAGTGGTGATGCCGTTGTGGGTATAGAAGCGTTCATAGCCCATCGGAGTATATTGCCATAGTTCGGTTCAATTTCCATAAGACCCGTGGCAACTTTTTGGAAAGTAGTCTGAATTGGGGCATAATAGATAGGCCTTCAAGGAAGTTAAAAGAAAATGTTTTTTTTTTATTTTTTAATGTTTTGTGTAATGTCAGTTTTGAGTTGTAATTCTAAGTAGACAAAGTTGTAAATGTCATTCCTGACTTTCATTTCAGTTCTGTGTAAGATTCCCATGCTAGCATTATATAGCTTTGCCAGAGGTTTTGAAGACAATCGAAATAGAATACGGTATCAGTAAAGCGGTGTTCTGTGCTAGAAAATCTTATCTTTCAACCGCTACGCTGAGTATGCGTGTATAGAAAGAGAGCTTCATTAACATTGTGTACGTTTGAACTGATCATTATACCTGATACACAAAATTAATTAAGGACCGACGAAGACGTACTTAATTCCCATGCATCTACTTTGGCACTGTTGTGAATGTTATCAATTAGGATTCAAACCTGTTTGTATGCTGCCTTGTTGGTTTGTGGGTTATTAGTTTTCGTTTTATGGGTTTCTAGTTTTCAAGAAAAGTTCATCGTGGTTTTGTTTATTATTCAATTTCCAAACGTCCAAGCGTGCAACTCATTTTAGAGTACCGACAATGGGTACTACCCTTAATTCAGCCATCCATTTAACCTACTTACGCTAACCAAACTTGAGATCTTATTCATTAAAATTACGTCGGACTTGCTAATCTTGGTCTTGGTTATTAAATAGTTTGAATCGTAATCGTTTCCCTTAATATTAATTAAACTCTAGATTGAATCAGAATCGCTTATCTTGATTTCATTTGAGTGAAACTATAAAAGCTTAAATCAGGTTTGCTTGTATTATCTCCCTTCATTAAAATTACAGCTTCAAGCAGATGTACTGCTTTTAGTAAGCTTGATTTCCTTTCGTTCCATTTAATTAGGAATTTTGAATTGAAATTACAATGGTTTTGGGCCATCAGAGTCAACAACGATTTGGAAATATTTTTTTAGGATATTTGCTGAATCATAAGGGGGAGGATAGGATTACAAAATACACATTTAATACCTTACCATTTGTATACACGAGACAACATTTTCAGACCTTTTTTTCAGCAATAATCCCTATATGACATTCAACCTAATATTCCCGTAATTTGAGTAAATTCCCAATTTTCAACAATGATCTTTGACTTTTTACCCTGCACACTTCAAACTCTCTAAATTTCCTAAATTAAAAATCAATCTAATTGGATTGCTATCACGAACAAATCCAAGTTTAGATTAAAAATTCAAATCAAAATACATTGAAATATAAATCTAATAGATTAAAATTGTAATCAAAATTCAGAATTGTTCTCCATTTTGATCTAAGAAATTTAAAGAGAATAACACACCCCTGAGGCATTATTTCGAGCGACTTAGGCAAATACGCGTTAATTTCTGTAAAGAAAAAAGTATTTTAATTGTTTTATAGAAGAAATCTTTAAAAACGAAGGGTTGGGTGAATTTTTATTGTATATACTTGGTCATCAACCGCAGGTTAAGGGGTTTCATGGTTTTACGAGAAATCCGTAAACTCTTTAACCCACGGGTCCATGCCTAGTTAAAATAAACAAATCCGTGAAAACAAAGGCTTTCCAGATTGCATCTGCTGAGCAAAAATATACATCTCATACACACTTACTGGCACGCCAACAAAATGTAAATTAGTGTGTTCTAGTCACCCTATACGGTCTGTATCGTAATGATTACCATGTCAGATGTTTAAAGTAAGGCATGTACATCAACTAGCCTTACAAGTTTCTTTTGTTTTGCTGTTTGTAGTTTTTTATCAATTTGTTTAAAAAAGCTGAATCATTGTAAAAAAAAAGATAAAACATTTTGTAAAACAGGGAGCAGGAAACTTAGAAGCTGCATTTATTTTATCCAACTTGAGAATATGGGTAAACTTTGAACACCATCATGTTGGTATCATAACTCAAAAGGCACAGGACCAACACAAATAATGATTCAATATTGGATATATTAGAAAACTGTCAACTGGATGTACTAAGATTGGACCGCCCCAATGGAATATTTAAGGGTTTTCTCAATAGAAATCGGGGCATTAAAGGTTACACCAATGCGGTTGATTTTTTTAAATACAGTGAAAGAATAAATTTGAACGCTATTGATATCAAGATAAACCGATGGTGTTCACCTCTAATCTTTGAAAGAATCAACTTGTACCCTTTTGTTGTAAAGTGACACAATGACTTTTTAACATTCACACATTATAATGTGAGTCTTTGCATCAGTTGATGTTAGTTTGATAACAAATTCATCACTAATCTAATTGCAGTTAACTGGTAATAAAGGTGACACCTGTTGGAAATATAAGACCATTTTAAGAATACCAAAAGTGTAGATTCTAAACCCTATAAATGGTGTAAATGTTCCATTCGATTATTTCACTGGATTCTGTATATAGATCACACCATAACACCCCGGTTGTTGCACTCTATAAATTCCGAAAAATTAATTTAACTGAACAGTTTTGGTGTTAAAAGGTTTCCCACCCGATTACAACATGAAATTTTCTTTATTTCATAAGGAAGAAGACCATCACAAACATACCTTAATTCCAAAATTTTATACCATTTTAACGTGAGCGGTAATTTTGTGTGTTACAGTAGCTTATACGTGTTATAGATTACCGTAAACAACCCATATTTATGCTTGTAGCATTAACATGGGAGAGAGTTCAGCCAAAATATTTTGCAGGTAAAATGAGACAAATACAAGCTTTCTAATGATACCTTATTCTCAGATTTTATGGGGTGAGTAGTAGGATCGAGGCTGAGGAATGGGTAGTGCCATTTTAAGTTTGTTAACAATGGCTTTTATAGTCCAAACATTCATGTATGTATATATACACTGATTTAATTGGATATTTTCGCACCAATCCTATTAGTAAAAGGAAGTCTATAACATCTATTGGAATCAAGACTAACACTATTTTTATCAGGAAATATATATAAAAATATATTTTAAATCATATAAGTCTTAAAGCTAACACCAGGAGCATTTAATTGCCAGATACTTATACATGCTGTAAGTCCCATAAACAAGCCATTTTATTTACCAGTGTCAGCATTTTAGTCCCAATAACTGTGATATTAAGCTTTGCCTATAATTCTTACAAATCATGATTCAAATTAGAACTGTTTTATCCTGCCCTGTACGTAGAACAGTCCTACTAAATAATCCTAGAAAGAACAAAGGCATTAAAGCAACCATTTTGTCGATAGAACACATTGTTTGGTTCCACAAAAAGCCTTTAGAGTCTCTATATGCACTAAAAAGTTATGTAAAATAAAAAGAAAACATATTATAAACATAAACATTTCTGCATGTTCTTTAAAGAATTTAAAATAGTCCTTTGAAGCCGTTTGAGCCGTTGTATCTCTTTATAGAAGATTTGAGGGAATGGTCTACATAATATACAGGACAAAATGTTGTAAGAGTACAATTTAAATTATATCTTAGCATCGAGAAGTTCATCGACATATTAATTTAAAAAATATTTTCTGATGAAATATCACGTCTATGCACATCGTGTTCAAGTTGATTCTTCGAAATGTTAAGATAGTAAATGAACATAGCAAGCTATGTGAGTGCAAGAAGGTTGTAAGTGCAATAGCTGCCATTTGTTAGAAATTTCCATCACACATCATACTATTATGCCAAATCTTTCGTCAGTGGCTCTTAAAATGGTTCTTCAGGCGGCTGTGTCGCCGGAAGACCCATTTCAAGAGCCACTGACTCAAGGAAAGATAAATCTAGATTTATCCTAATTCGTGGCAGCACATAGATGTATCAAATGGCAGCCATTGCACTTACACTCACACGGCGATTTAATCAGGGAAAACCCGTACAGTTAAAAGGAAAACCAATCTATGGCTCATGCTTTTATGGTCGTGGAATTCTCTACTAAGTTGCCTCCAAGTTCAAACCATTCAAAAGACGCGAACTAATTAGAAAAGATAAAATGCCCAACAGCTTCCAATCCAACAAAGAAATTGACGCCCTCTCGTTATTCATCGCTGGAAATAGATTCGAACCTGAGCAACAAGATACGACAGAGTGCAAATAGATTTTCGGATTTAGGCTGAATCTGGCTTGCTATAAGACCAACCCAAATCCTTGATGAAGACGAGAATGTAAAGAAGACTAGTGTTTCCTTACACTCATCTACCTGTCAAAATGATGACAAATATGCATTATGTATATGTACATGTATGCATGTATGTGCGTAGGGATGTATATATGTGTGTCTATAGGTAAGTATGTGTGTATGTATGTATTAAAATTATGTATTTGTTGTACATGTACGTGTGTTTGTATGTTTGTGAATGCACGATTATGATGTATGTTGAGAGTGAAAGAGAGAAGAGGGGAAGAACACAACAAAGAAGAAAAAGAAAGAAGGAGGAGACAGACAGACAGACAGAGACTGACATTTTATGTTGTGTTTCTCAAAAAGTAAACTATAGAGGGTGCAACACTATCCGCGTACCCTTAAGATCATTACACTGTTTTAAATATCGTAATCCAAGTTCAAAGAATAACATGAAGACATTTAGACATTCAATTGAAAAGACATAAACAAAATTCTTGAATCAAACTCGTTTTACATCTAAGACTCTGAATACATCCATTATTGCTATTTCCTCCAAGATAGAATAACGTCTTACCTTATTCTGTGTTTCGAGAGACCAGCCTAACGTCTAGCTCTGGTTGACAGCGAGCGAGCGTGCGCCTGACACTTAACGCTCGGTTACGTGAACAGCTATAACGTTCTGAAAATACTAAGCACATGAAATATCAAGACTTGCCCTATACCCCATGCATTTTAATTTACCCACTCAACGCATCTAACGAATCATGTGCAGTATTGTAAACATAAAATGTATTGAATTAAATGTCATACTGGTAGTCTTAAAGTTATTATGGGCCTCGAGTTTGTTTATTAACATTCACTACAAAGATATGAAAATATAAAGCTCTCTTAGAATTAAATGAATTTGATAAGTTTAAAATAAGATATTTGCTATACCCTATGACTTAATATTTTATCCCCTTCATTTCCATTAAACACCCCAAACCAAACATGTTTATTTGTTTGAACCTACTTAACTATCCTCGTCCTGTTTATGACAAGGATTTAATGAGGAAATGTCAAGAGCTAACTTGAGAAACATAAAATGACCACATGTGCTTTTAGCATTTTTAATTTAATTGTAGAAAATGGTTCTAGAAATACCAAATATCAGAGTCTATACAAATGAAGTTATATACGAGACTACTGCCGGTCGATTTAACATTTTATAACAGAATCAGCAGGTTCAGTTTAGATGGCCTTATGAGTTGATTGATTTCACCAATTTACCCTTTAAAAACTCACTCATCGGAAAAAAGAATCTTCTAATTCTGTACAGAGTAAATTACAATTATCCATCGATAAAAACGAGGATATGCGGTCTTCAACAAGGAAAGAGGTAACTTTAATCTATCTTTCTCAAGAAGTAATAGTTAGACAATGTAGATAATGTACGTATTTAACTTTGGATTGAACATGTAATGTCACGCCGACGCTGTTCAGCCATGATTTGCAACCTGTCCATACGCTCCGGGTATTCGTAAGATTGATTGTAATGTCCTGGTTTCACCCTTCCATCCATGGGACCGACGACTTTACGTCCCCTCCAAAACACTATTAACGAATTATGGGAAGGCGGATCTTGACTCTATCTTAGGACACTATTACTGTTTCATATATAGAATTTGTCCTATACCAAATAACCGCAAGTGTCACAACTATATGTAAAATAGTTAAAAACACCTTAACACTGAGACCCTACTCAAGATTGTATCTTTCCCCCTGGTGGGGTCGTGCAGGGTCATACACTCTATCACCACTCTTTTTAATTATCATCTTGCTAGAAATAAGCTAAGCATAACTGAGAACTGGTGTTTCACTACAACCATACCACAACTTATTTTTGTATGAATTACCAATGATATATTTTCTGTGATTTAAAGTCTGACTCAGAGATTTCGAAATATTATTTTTTTGTGTAATAATGAAAAATAGTCAACTAGAACTAAAGATAGTAACCTAAAATGCACAATTCCGAAATTTGAGATGAATCGTATTTTTCGTTTTCATGCAGTAAACATTTATGTGTAGTATTACGTCCCATAGGATACTGTGTATAACAAAAATTCCGGATCCGGAATTTTATAACAAAGTTGTGATTTTCTATATGAAGGAATTCGATTTAAGCTTAGCAATTTCACACAGTGATTAGTATATGGACAAGCATTATGTACATGCAAAAAACACGATTTTTTTGGAGATTGAGGGCGCCCTCCTCAGGAAATCTCTGAGTCGGCCTTTAAGGGTAAAGATATTTGCCATTTTCTTCAAAAAAACGTAAAAAGACTGTAAACACGTATTGAAACTGTGCGGCTCTTTATGGACAGACTGGTCCATATTGACATATGTGTAAGTCAATTTGGGTTTGCCTGTTTTTTATCAAACGTAATAACTCAACAAAAACACTTAATCACACTAGCCAATTTCATCAAACATTTGGTTCTCTAAGATCCCCTGATGAAAACCGAGTTTTGCAATATTGTCGTGCATCTCTCTTTACTTGGCCTCAATAAAGGCAAAGCAATGTTTTGTTTACTACATTGTAGCCTCAATTTAATTATTTTTGCGGAATAATAACCCTATAGATCTGGCACAGAACTCTAAAGCCTATATGTGGATCACATACGGTCATTGCTAATTTTAGTATCTAAACCCCTCAGGTTTTTGGGAAAATTGAAAACCTTTGGTCCTCATCAGGCCTTGCAGGTGTATTGAAACCGTAGGGACGGGCGACGGCGGTAGGACTAGATGAAATGTAAACGTCTGACACTCCCAATCCTCGCTCTTCTAATTTTGTTATACTTACATGAGGCCTCAGCGCGCCACAGGGCCAATCTCCCTCGAGGTGCAATAGTGATGGTCTTCATAGCATCACAATTTCTAAGTCTTCTAGCGACTAGGAAAATGAAAACTACAAACCTAACAGAAGAGGTAATCATGAACGCGGGCCTTTCCCGAGACATTTACTAGGCTAACATTGGAAATCGGTGAAAAATTTTCAATTTAGAAGAGTTGTGCTGCTGAAATTTGATCCGTTCTGCGTTGAATGTGATACCTCGATCTCAAAGCGAACCCGGAGGTTTTTTTTCGGCAGTTCAGAACACAACTGAGCGCGCGCAGGCCATGCTATTTTGATGTTTACTATTCCATACTAATGAAAACCCGCTCATACCTTGCGGCAACAAACTTATATGCCATACCGACTTTGGTATGGAATACACGTATCGCACCGCCATGGGTCACACAGTAAAAAACTCAGTTCTTCAGCTTCACGTTCCCTAAAGCGCTGAAGTGAAAACTGGAGTATTCATTACCCAGAATTCCGGCGACCTGACTAATGTATCATGCTATTTATTTGTCATAAGATTTAAAGTAGTAAAATCATCCAAATGTTTCCGCAGGTGGAAAAAGGTGGATGCACGTTGTTTTACATTTTATTTAAATAATTATTATTTAGCCTATAGGGTTTAGTTTCATTTAAATTCGTGTAATATTATGAGTGTCTCTTCGATAGTATTAATTACAGAGACAATGAACTTGACAATCGTCTTCATCATCAGATGTTATGCCACTCGGCAATAATCATAGCATTGAGCTTAACACAAATCAGGTGACAAAATGGAGATATTTTAGCAATTTGCACGCGGAGATGATTTGGAAGATCAAATTCAAATCTTTCACAACAACAACAGAAAAATTATACATTACCATAATAGAAATAAGCATGAAAATAAATATTCAAAATGAATGCATACATATCCTTGGTCCAGTGGGTCTCTGAGATAGCTCCAAGTAAACATCTATAGCTCCAAGTAAACATCTGAAAACAATGCGTTGGAAGCTAAATTTTGTGCATATTAATACATGTCCTTGTAAAAGGCTAAAACCTGAAGTTTTAAGGTGGCTCTTGCAAGTTAACATTGGCCAGTTATAAAGCAATCGAACAGTCACTTATTGAAGAATAAGCATATTAGTCCTCTTTTGATCGTGTGTTATTTATCATTTGTACTCTATTGGTGTGTAAGGAACATAATGAAGAATTGTGTTGACGATTAGCTGCAAACAAAATTGACTTACAGATTCAAATTGTCTACATGCTCGTATTAACTCCTTGCGTGTGGGTGGTTCGCAATATATACTTACTTTGTACAGGAAGATGAACCCTATTCCCAATGTCTGGAGGTACAGCGTCCCTTTGCAAATAACAAACATGACTGAGAACAGGTGGGAAGAACCAATAAGATAACAAGACGGGGAACAGGGGTTGAAACATGGTTGAAAGGCTTCTAATATGTAGTGTAAAAGGTCTTGTTTGAAACCCGCACGACGATGAGGCAACGCCTCTTCTTCACTCGCTGAGTAAAAGTGGCATTGCAATTTTCATGAAACTCTTACTTTAGATTCAACTCTGAAGTGAAAAACATGAAACACTTGTGAAAATAGCTCAAAATTCAAATAAGAAATTGGATAAATAACTTGTAAACTAAACTCACATTAAAATTGTCGAAATTGGCGCTTAGATTACATTGCAAAGCAAAATAAACCAAAACTAAAATATTTAGGCAAGTTTCACTACGGGTAAATAACATATATCTCTGTTATTTTACGCCAACATCTTCTGGAAATTGTAACTAAAACTTAAATCTTACTGTTTCATGGTTATCGGTGTCCTCATTAGATATCGATTTTTTATTTTTTTACAAAATAAACTGAATCTTTGGATGGGCGGTTTCCAATCCTAATACCATTCAAGTATATAATACGATAGTTATTTAGCACATGTATCACAATAACTGTTTCGAAGTAGCAGACCAGAGGCCTGAAATATTTTACGCCATATTTGTGTTTATTGTTGTTTCATAAAAACAAAATTAACTCTTGAGTAAAATATTTTTTGCAAGTACAAAGAGGTAATGGGTGTATGGCAGAACACAAACGTAAGACTACAATCATCATCGCCATATAGTACCTATATTAGCTCACTCCCTTCTGAAGTTGGCACCGAAAGGTATATACTGAGTATAATGGCTAGGTTTTTGCGGACAAGTCCTATTATGATCTGTTTAAGTCTTGTACATATTAAGCCATATTACAGTTGGCCATACCGAGAACTACAGGGGCGCAAAAATCCTGTAGGACTATTATTATAAATCTAGAACTAAATAAACAATACCATTGCAAAAAGTAATCTGCAAAACTAATAATGATCATAAACCTGGGTTAGACTGCAAACATACATCACATAAGCACAAAAAGCTATTGATTAAACTTCACCTTCAAAACGTTTTTAACATTTTCAAAAGCTCAATTGTTAAGGTAAGTTAGCTTATCATGGTAAGAGCATAAAATTATTAAGTGTCATGGTCAAATTAAAACTGGTCAATATTTGATATTAAACTAAAATGAGCTCGATTGGTAAAACTAGTAGCTACTGGTGAGCAAAAGCAAAAATGGCACTGATATAAAAAATCATTATGAAATATTTGCCCACAAAATTACCACGATTAAAATAAAAATGTCAACGATGTCTCAGAAAGGATAAATGTCAGGAAATGTCATTTACAATATACACTGCACAAAACAGTCATTTTGACAATGCATTTCTCTTCTACATTCTGCTAATTACAACTTCATATCTTATACATTTATCTTTTTCATAGAGTTTAATGTCACGGAGGCTGCTGAAGTAAAAGTACTGTATGTTTCTATACACTTGTACCGATTTCCAATAACTAAGAGGTAATTGGGTCATGTGTACGCCAGTTGGTGTATAAGGGGGTCTTCCTAGGTAAACGTATGTACCTCCAAAAAATACTTTCTCCTAAGACTTTTATCATGTAAATTGTACCATCAAAAGGGTGTACTTTAAACAAAATCTATGCAATAAAAAAGTAATATTGTTGTCAGCTCTTGAAATCAGAGTCAAATCATTGATTTTGAAAGGTGTAAAAATGACACAAATTTTGTTTCCATAATTTGTTTACGGCCAGAAACCATTTTAGAAATGATTTAATTTGTAATATCGACTAAGATTGATTAGTTAACCCGCATTCTTCGCTCTTTGTGTTTTAGGGAAATACATAGACTCTCATTGGTTTGTACAGGGTTTTGGAAATCGATGTATCACTCAGCTGATTCAAAATAAAGATATGATTTGTATAAGATATCATTTGTACTGTATGATATATATATATATATATATATATATATATATATATATATATATATATATATATATATATATATATATATATATATATTATCTTTAACTTTATTTTGGATATGGTTATGCCCGTAAGTGTATAAGAGAATACCTATACGAATTATCTCGGAAGAAGTGTGACTAAAAGTTAGACAAGTAAAAATGGGCAAGAATAAAATACGAGAAACGAATAAGCAAATCAAGGGTGCAACGCTACACCCTTTCATACTTAAGTGTTAAAGTGCATTTGACTGTTGAAATTCTAAACATTATTTTGTGCATCCAAAATTAATCACGTTGCCTAACTTCACACTATCGTTGCCTTTAAAATAATCTTGAATAAGGCAAATCCCAAACCCCAGGCATGTTTACAAGAGCATGATGGTATGCATGTTTACAAATATGGAGAAAGAGAGAGAGCTCGGAACACGCGCATGTGTTTGGAATTTTGGCAACTGGCCAGAAATGTGAGCATTGCACCTGTAGCTTTTGGAATCCTGTGGTAAAACTGTACATTTGTTATGCAAATTCTTATAAAAGTGCAAAACTAATAAGAGAGCTCGGAAAACTTCGGTATCTCGGTATCATTCTAAATATTTTAAATGTACCACGTACTATATTTGTTTTGCAATTAATTTATATATTACGTAGAGTTTTGCATTTTTAGATTTGCAGCAGTGGATTTGTAGCTACTACATTGACTGTGCAAAGTTCAAGATTTAACATTTTTGACAGCTTTTATTGTTGTTGTTGTTATCTTATTGTTTTAATCTGCACGGCTTTCAAGTTAGGTTGCTACCCATTAGTGTGTTTGAATTGCGGCCATTTCCGAATCATTTACATAAAAAGTAGTACGCAGTGAAATATCACACGATGATTGTTTCTGTCTATTTATTTCATTTTGTAATGCATCGAGTGGTGATATCAAGAATTCAACGATATTTATTTTTGATGAATTAATGTATAATACATGTCGCCCGCATCACTGGTTTCTCTCGGTTCTTGTTTTCTTTTCGTCCCACGAAGAACAGTAATTCATTTTTATACATTATTCATCCTGGGAAAAAATACACTCTGCGCATAACGCATATGCAGTTTCTTGAAATTGCTCGCCAAGATTGCTAGGATTCCGTGATAAACGAAAAAGATTGAACTACATGATTGCAAAAATGACTGTATTTAGTGATGCATAATACTGTGTTGTTTTGACACAGTAGGTTCCTTTGTATTATCTATGCTGATATCAAATTGGCAACATTTTCATTTAATTATTGAATACAATTTTGTATTTTATGTGTTCTAAAGTTAGCTGCATTTCGCCTAGTCCACTGGCTAAAGTCATGATTTCAAAAATTTACTTTGTTCACAAACTCTTAGAACCAATCATTGATGAGAATTTTCAAGTAGCGTCTTAGGTGTTTTGGGGTGGAATTTGGCAGCCCGTCTTGCCTTTTTTTACGTTTTAAGGAAAAATCCAATACATGCTGCATAGTGCTACCAATATATGTTTTGTCAAGATCTGAATTCTTGTGGCGGATTTTGGCTGCCATCTAGAATGTTTACATATAATAACAATAAATCATATGAATTTTATTCTACATTGTGCTATTATTATATACTATGGGGCAAAAATAGAATAATTTAAGTATTTTCAGAGCAATGTCATCTGTTAAATGTAATTTATATGTTGTATTATATTGGGAACATATTTGACTGTTTGTTTGCTTGATTGTTTGTTTGTTAAATTTGTTTCTTTTTGTAATATTTTTAAATATGAGATGAGATAATAGCTAGTGTTTTTATTTGTTTTGTTTTTGTAAGTTTGTTTTTGTTTTTATTCTGTTTGTTTGTTTGTTTATTTCCAATAATTTAGATGACTTTAGTAGCAACTGCTTCATGATCCGTTTGGTGCCAAGGATAGAACTCTTAGTATTTTGAAATTTTCAAGATGGCTGCAAAAATGACTGCAGCCAATATATGGCCAAATATAAACTCCTACAACAGGCTGCTATAACACTGATTTAGGTATCTGTGACTTGGTCAATGAGGTAAAAATCCCGATCTGTAGTTAGTTAAATAGAACCCTTCCTTTCCTATCCAAATCCAAGATGTCTACCCAGGGATGGTCATTTGAATAGCTTTAATAGCTTTGACGAAATGCATCAAAATTTGATTTTTATTCTTCAAAATATGTAAAACTTTAAGATATCAACCAAAGTCCATCCCATAAATAACATAAAGGAATTATATGATCCATAAAACTGAGCCTCGGGAAGAACAGAGGACACTTGTATTGTCACTGACTGAATGTCCCAGGATAAAGAAAAAATAAACAAACAAACAAACAAGTCACAACAACTAAATCAGTGGTATAGCTGCTATTAGAGATTATATGGCCGCTTATATTGGCCACAACACAGTGTCTTGGCAACAATCTTAGATGTTAAAGGCACTATCAGTAATCCACCCGAAACGTCAACTATTTGAAATTTGCAGGAATGTCTTAAGAGTGAATGAAAATTCTGTAATTGTAAACTTCTCATGAGGTATTTTTGTCCAAATGAAAAAATGCCAAATATGGAAGAAACAGCAGTGTTGAAGGATATAAAGAATCTCGAATTAATCGTGTGTTGCACTAAGTGTCCGTACCTAGATTATGACTAAAATGCCCGATTTTATCCTTATTAGGACGCCTTTGGTCTTATCGGTTAGGATACATGTTACAGACATAAAAAATCTGATTTTTAATATTTTGTTTGATTTTCTGATTTAAGACTTTAAGACTTCTATCTAGCATCAAACCGATCCATCAAAAACATTGTTTGAATGATATGACAATGCCTATCACAATATGACATGCCACTACATACCGATCATTATGTTGATCCCAAAAGGATATTTTTTTTCAATTCTCACAAATTTTGATCCTGGCAAACATATACCAAATGCAGTATGCATTAATTCCTTACAAATTTTTAACTTGTTAAACATACTTTAGTACCACAACGTATTATTTTTCTCAAAAAAATGTTGAAAAAAAGAAATGTATTATTTTTCATTGCAATACTCGGGTGTACTGATTTGTTAGCCGTAGTGGCAATTATCTTTTCTTTGGAATTAAGCAGAGCCTGTCAATGAGAAAATGAAAAATGTTTACAACATTTTCAAGTGGAAACTTATAAATACGAATTAAAATTGATATCTTATTTATTGAAATCAATTTGTTTGTCTTTTGTGCATCTTCTATGATATTAATAGTATACACAATTTAAATACACTATTACCCAAAAGGTAAAACGTGAACATTAATATTCTTTGATATCTACAAAGTGACCTGGCCTAAATTATCTTCATATTGATATAAAGCTATGAATATGATATTAGAAAGATTTGTTTATCTAAGAGGCAGCTGTATAAATCAATAAATACGACGTGCAATGGCAAGATTTGGAGTTTAAATAATATTATCCTTGACCGTACCTACCCTAAGCTTAGCATGAATCTTGCTTATAAGATATACTTGCAATCCAAAAATGTTTGTAGGAAAAGCAACCTGTAATTAAAGAACTGTTCATCTGTGGCTTATCCAAACAAAGCAAAATTTGGGAAGTAACACCCTAATTCAACTTTTCCCCAAGGTTTACAAAGTCACAAACCCAGTTTGTAGCTGTTAACAGAGTGCTATATTTAATGCATACTTTCCTGATAAAGCTTGCAAAGATATGGTGCGAAATTGTTTGTTGGTTTTATTATGTGTTTAATTTGTGTTTTTTGTTTCTTTTGCTGTTTATCTAAACAGGATGATAGGCCTCCGAATATGAACTACTAAGCTTTGATTAGTGTGGGTAAATATGTATGAAATAAATGTTATATTAGACTTGATTTATAAGTAATTTGCTACAGTAATAGTAACTGCATTCTCATTTTCAATCTCACAAGCAACATAGCAACAAACAATCTCACAAGCAGAATATAGCAACAAACAATCTCACAAGCAACATTTAGCAACAAACAATCTCACAAGCAACATATAGCAAAAAACAATCTCACAAGCAACATATAGCAATAACCAATCTCACAAGCAACATATAGCAACAATCACATCTCACAAGCAGAATATAGCAACAAACAATCTCACAACCAGCATATAAGTTAAACATCATTACCTTACTTATACACAGTATTCTATGGAAAACTGACAACTTTGATCATGTTTCTTTCACATTTAAAACTCTCACACCAGGATATCACTCCAAAGTACAGGCTAAAATTACCAAATGACCAAATATTCAACAAATGATGACCAGGAAAAAAAATAGTTATGAATCACTAATCGCAGAGTACATCAAAGTGCCCAGCATGAGAAGCTCTATTATTGTACTCTGTAGTCGGTACGGCTCATAGTGGGCCAATCGAGATGTAATTGATGACCGCGTAGTAAAATGCCTCAAATTTGCTGCACAAATGCCATTTAATTTGCGAAGCATTCCAGTCTACCATGTCAATCATGAACTTACACCACTTTCTTAATAGAATTCAGAAACAGTTGATACATGTAATGATTCTGATACACTTTAAAGCGTTTTTAGATGTCATGCATTAAAGAAGTCCACCATTTTTTTTTTTTTATTCTTAAGACATCCTCTGTGGTGTATCCCCTATGCACAACATCTCACAAGCAGCATAAAGCAACAAGCAATCTCTCAAGCAGCATATAGCAAGAAACAATCTCACAGGCTACAAATAGGAACAAACTATCTCAAAAGCAGAATATAGTAACAATCTCACAAGTAGCATATAACAACAAACAATCTCACAAGCAGGATATAGCAACAAACAATCTCACAAGCAACATATAGCAACAAACAATCTCACAAGCAGCATATAGCAATAAACAATCTCACAAGTAGCTTATGGCAACAAACAATCTCACAAGCAACTATAGCAACAACAATCTCACAAGTAGCTTATGGCAACAAACAATCTCACAAGCAACATATAGCAACAAACAATCTCACAAGCAGAATATAGCAACAACAATCTCACAATCAACATATAACAACAAACAATCTCACAAGCAGCATAAAGCATGAAACACTCTCACAAGCAGCATATAGCAACAAACAATCTCACAAGCAACATATAGGAACAAGCAATCTCACACGCAGCATATAGCAACAAACAATATCACAAGCAGCATATAGCAACAAACAATCTCACAAATAGAATATAACAACAAACAATCACACAAGCAGCATATAGCAACAAACAATCTCACAAATAGAATATAACAACAAACAATCTCACAAGCAACATATAGCAACAATCTCCCAAGCAGAATAGAGCTACAAACAATCTCACAAGTAGAATATAGCAACAAACAATCTCACAAGCAGAATATAGCTACAAACAATCTCACAAGCAACATATAGCAACAAACAATCTCACAAGCAACATATAGCAACAAACAACATCACAAGCAGAATATAGCAACAAACAATCTCACAAGTAGAATATAGCAACAAACAATCTCACAAGCAACATATAGCAACAATCTCACAAGTAGAATATAGCAACAAACAATCTCACAAGCAACATATAGCTATAAACAATCTCACAAGCAGCATATACATGTAGCAACAATCTCAGAAGCAGCATATAGCAACAAAAAATCTCACAAGCAACATATAGCAACAATCTCACAAGCAACATATAGCAACAATCTCACAAGCAACATATAGCAACAATCTCACAAGCAACATATAGCAACAATCTCACAAGCAACATATAGCAACAATCTCACAAGCAACATATAGCAACAATCTCACAAGCAGTATATAGCAACAAACAATCTCATAAGCAACATATATATAGCAACAAACAATCTCAAAAGCAACAAACAATTAAGATATTGTATCAACTGAGTTTTAAGTTTAAACTGAAACTCCAGGAAATACCTTTGATATTTTTAAATGATGTTGGGCTATTGAAAATCACAATATGTGTATATTTCCTAAACAAAGGGTATTTTAACAAAAATATCACGATGCAAATTGAAGGTAAAGAGAGAGAGAGAGAGTAAGATATGTGTAACATTCGTTTTATGTTCAGGATTTATGTCAGTAATGCTTGAAATAGATGGACCAAAAGTGGACCAAACGTGTGACCAATTCAAGGTTAATCAGGGCAGTGATAATACATTATTTGCAATTATAACACTCAAGTAACAAGACCATGTACTCCTGATCGAGATGGACCTTCTGTTACTAGATATTATACACTGTTTCATATGACCATTGGCCTCTGGGATCGAGACTACCAATGCATCATGAAGGGGTAACAACCTGTCAGCTAGAGGCATTTAAAACGTGAGTGACAAGACCAAGACGATTGTGAATTAAGTAAGATTCTCTGTTATCATGGTTATAGGCTAGCAGGGTCCAGCAAAAAAAGTGACATCAAAATAGAGTTGCTCATATTGGTTATGATAATTGTTTGTTTATTTGTTTGTTTGTTTGTTTGTTTGTAATTGCTTCCAATTTGTTTTGAGACGGAATTTTGAAATTATTTTTGATACGAAAACCTCACCACCTGTTTATAACAATTTTCTTAATGGTTGGTTTAAAGCATATCCTGCCCAAACGCCTAGACCAGCTACGTGTTTGAAATGCTCACAAGTCACGCCCAAACATTCCTTGAAAGTGCTCTATGGTTGCTTGATAGTCCAAGCATAGATTTGAAAATATAGAAAGAAGGGAATAAAACACACGACACAGAGAAGCTGCGAAGGGTATAATGTAATTAGGCCACAAACGGTAATGTGTATCTCGGGAAAAGTAAACCATCTCTCAGGTTGGTGTATGTGCGTGATGATGCTTCAAACCTTTGCTGGTTTCTTATAAGGGTGTTAAACATATAACATTTTTGCTTTTAAGGTTATACATGAGAGTAGTTCTCGCCATTTCATTGGAAGGAAACCATCCCATGATACGGATTTCTGACAGTATTTCAAAGTATAAACGTCATTTTCTTATCATTTCGTCTTCAGTTGATCACTTCTTGGAGGAAGCAGGTTACCATTTCTATTGACAACTTTTTATAACGTAATACAGGGTAGAATGAAGTGCAATTATGTAACATTGCTCATCTGCAGCCTTTTTGCTGAGACATACTATAGCGTTGAATTTCACCTGCAATATCGAGCAGACAGGTAGTTCAGCATGGCACACAGGCCGACCGACCCTCGCGATGTGTCCGCCGTGTCGGTTATGCATAATTAATGTATTCACATATGGGCTCCAAATTAAATATGGTCTTTATCAATTCTATTAATCACGCTTGAGCAGGTAATAATCTAGACTGAGCATGCATGATTTTATTTAATTTGGTCCAAGAAAAAAACGTAAATTAGATATGAGCATTTTTCGCCAAGTCGAGCAAACTGCAACTTGGAAATCTTTTGCAACTTCCCGAAATTTTGCCATTTTTTTTCTCCTGTTGTTCAGATATTGAAGGATAATGATTTCAAAATCTGATTTAAATTCAATTCACTTGTGGTTTGGTTATTTCCTTAAAAAGAGAGAAGTTAATCGGGGCTTTTGTTAGGTTCGTAAGGGGCCTCTCAGACTTTATATGAAATGTAGTAACTTCGTGCCGTTTCAGCATTATGTATATGTCAGAAAACGTGAGAGTGAATACGAACGGGCCACTAGGTCAGCGATTAGCCTTGAAATGCAAGCCGCCTGTAATCCAGTCAACCAAACCTGACCGGTCCACGGGGAATAGACCCCAACTGAAAATACGCACAGCAGAATAAACAATATCACTCTCAGTTTAAAGTATATAATTTAATGAAAATATCAATTGTAAACATAATATTTTATGGCAATAACTGAATATTAATAGGTTAAATCAATTATAGTTTACAACTGAAAATACACCAATGCAATTTTTTGTGATGTTTGGAAACAGGTCTTTAATTAAGCTCTGTTCTTTCAAAATATTATCTACTGCCGCCGTAATGATGACGATAACGATGATGATGATGATGATGTTAACGATGATGATGATGATGACAATGACGGTCAGGAGGAGGAGACGTAAAAGTAGTTGGAAAATTTCAAAAGAATAACGATTAATACAACTGCTGATAAAGATAACTACTAATTTGTTTTAAAATTTCTTTAAATTAATGATTAATTTATGCTAATTTTATACTTTAATATTGCCATTTATGTTCTGCTAATAAGCTATTTCCAGTATGTAACAATAGTTTTTCTTCAGTAGAAAAACAAAACGATTACATCCTACAAAACATAAATTCCTTACTTAGAGTGTTATTTCGTTCTCCCAAATTGGCATAATTTATGCTCTCTGCTGCTGACAATACAAGAAAACAACCACACTATCTACACTAATAAAAAATAATCTTTGTTATTACAGGAATTTATTAAAAAGTTCAAATTATCTTGAATCACCTGATATCAGCAATGAAAGTTGTTAGTAAGCATGGTTAAGTGCTAGAAAACCAGTGAAATTATTTGGTTAACTAAATTAAAAAACATGCAAATTAGAGTAAAATGTCATTGTAATTTCTATCTACTTTAGCTATTTGGATAATCAGTTCAGTGTGTGATTTTCGGGTGTGAAATTGATGCCTTTTAAAGCAAGTCTTGACAGTTTTATTGAGTAGCATGTGTATATTGTTAATCTCACAAATTCAAAAGCTTAAAATTGATGGGTTGATGGTAATTAGGGGTAAGGATATTTGTCTGCTGTTTCTGCTGATGATTATCGTCATCATTATTATCATCATCATCAGCAGCAGCAGCAGCAGCAGAATCTCTGTAATTTATCTTAGTATTTTAATCCTTCTGTAAGTCCAATGACTTGTTTTGCAATGCAGTTGGTATAAACACGTTTGCCTTTTGACCTAACAAAACCTTGTTTTAGTCATCTTTGTTAGCATGTAATATTCATGTGCTATGGCAATTGTTTTCAATACCGCATTGAAAGAGGTAATTGCAGGAGAAATTTTCATTAATGTTACATTTATTTTGGAGTATAGTTGATTAAAAAATACAGGGTGTTCAAAACAGCAACATAAATATATATTTACTTTTTCTTCACGAGTTAAATTAATTTTTATGGGAATCAAGTAATAAAGTAGTCAATGTCAAAATCTGACTGGAGTGATGCCATAATCTTGGCAAACTGTAAATACGTAAACATCACATCTATATTATATATGTAACTCGTTCTGATCCAATCAGATTAAAGTCATGAATTATGGATTAAGTTATTATCATGATATTGAAATCACAACGTTTTTAGCATTCGTAATTACAAAGTCACGGGCCTTACGGTTATGTGTGTATCGTCTCATCAATTTCATTATACTTGTCAGTGGTTTGACTGGGTCAAAGGGGATGCTTTATGGTCAGTGGTAGTTAGAGTGTCAAATTGAACTGAATGATTTTTTAAAGCAATAATAGTGTACATTTCGGGGAATGGTAATATCTGCTTTATGTGAAATAATTACCAACTAAACACTTCATCATAGTGAAATGTACCGTCAAGCACTACACCTTGTTTAAGAGTTAAGACAAGTATACATTTGGTTAAGTTCCCAAATAGCGAAACACTTTGGGACACCCACTCTTATAATGGTAAATACTCAAGCAATATGGCGCCGACAATTAGCAGAAAACCGAAGCAATGTGTCACGAGCACTGTAAAAATTACTTAATAATATTAATATTTTCTGCGCCTATTTTTTAGACGTTCTTTTTCGTCCATAACGATGAACAGTGAGAAACAAATTACCCTCACGTGTAAGCTTAAGAATCGTATCGTTATGTTATCATTATTATTAGTAGTAATATACAAATGCTATATACATCGTTAGAGGTAACTATGGCACACTATTTTCCCGAGGTATTGGGTACGGGCCTATCACCATCATCCTCATCATCCTCATCATCCTCATCATCCTCCTCCTCCTCATCATCATCACGCAGTAGCAGTTGTAGTAGTAGCAGTTGTAGTTGTAGTAGTAGTAGTAGTAGTAGTAGTAGTAGTAGTAGTAGTAGTAGTAGTAGTAGTAGTAGTAGTAGTAGTAGTAGTAGTAGTAGTAGTAGTAGTAGTAGTAGTAGTAGTAGTAGTAGTAGTAATATTTATTTGAATTACTTGCTAGAACAAAACAAATTAAAAATAATGGTACATGCACTAGACAAAAATGAGGCAAGTAACTCAGGATGAGCGAATGGGCTTAGAAAAGCCCAAGACACGGGGTGCTCACTCATCCATATAGATATACATAAATACATGATGGCTAAAGCTGGCAGCAAATTTACATTAACATTCCAAACGGTACATTACATACAAAGAAGTTTATAACACAAATACATGATGAATATAAAACAAATATAAGTAAATAACACAGTAGGCCCATATCCTACAAGGTAAGCCCAAATAACTATGAAACGAACCTGGTAATAGGGTAATATAAAGAGCATTATCAAGCATATGATTTCATAAAAAAGAAGTAGATTTATGTAAGTTTGAAACATCAAAAGCAAAACCGAAAAATACGTAGGTCTATACTACAGGAATACCGACTGCTCTTGTGACACCATTCAATCAAGTATGGATGTATTTTCTATCTCGTGTAGATAGCATTAATTGATATTTCTTTTTTTAAACCTAAAGACTAATAATCGATCCTGATTTTAAATAATACCAAATATGTTGAGACAGCATAATGCTTTCTTTGTACTTTAATGTAATAGCACTTTTGATATTATATTGATGCTTGAAAGGGGCATATCGCAAGACATTATGAGTTATTTTGCTGTCTGATGCAGAAAAAAATCCCAAAATTTCTGCTCAATTTCAAATCTACCCAGATCTGTCGAGGGCAGGTGGTTTTGTTTTAGATTTCAATTTAATATTTATCTTAATAAATCTTATATTAATAATTGATATTGATATCAAGTTGTACATTAATTTGATTAATGATATTTAAATCGAGGCGTTCCACGTCTTGTACAAGTGCAGGGATAAAAAAAACCTAACCCTTCCCTCTCTCTCCCTCTCCCACTCCCCCTGTCTCCCTCCCTCTCTCTCTCTCTCCCTCTCTCTCTCTCCATCTCTCTCTCTCTATCTATCTATCTCTCTATCTATATATCTCCATCTATATCTCTATCTATTTCTCCCCTTCTCTCTTTTCCCACTTTGCATGTAGCTATACGCTCTGTACAAATAACATAAGAAAATTTTGGGTCATATTGTAATGATATGTTATGCTCTGTACTGAGAGCACAGACAGCGACGGCAATAATTATTTCTGCAAAATGTTATTTCCAGTGCGAGTTTCTTATATTTATTCAATTTAAGATATTTTATACACATATTTAAAACCTTGTGTATAGAATTTCCCCAAGCAAAAAAAGCTAAATGCGTTATATTTAACTGAAGAAGTAAGATGGTGAAGGGGACACAAAGCATATAGAAACACCCACTTTTTCAAGACGAATTAAGATTCGGTAATCAGAAATAATGTTGGCGCTGTGTACCGCTGATGCGATTATCAAACTGGCTGATCTCATCGTACAAATAGAAGACATAGCCCGCGGTTATTTCTGCACCCCTACCATAGGTATTCCAGGGCCCCAGAGCGCTATTCTGCGGCCTTTGTCATTTTCTAGTTGTTTTGCCCGGGGAGCTAAAAATAATTTACAGCACCGAATTTTAGTTCGATGCACTGTAAGAAAAAAATCAGAAGTGTATTATGGGAGTTTGCGATGCATTCGCGGGTTTTTCCAGTGAAATAAGGATAATATCTAATGATTTCGCACAAGCGGCGCGCTGATACATATTTGCTAGTAATAATTGCTAAATTTGTTCAATTCTTGAGAGATCCATTTCAAAGATTCGAGAAAATAAACTGGGCCATTCACCTCGTATGACATATTTTATCAGTGTACATCATAAAACCCCCATATTCTGGGCGATGTAATATTGTATACATATCATCACTTGAAATCCGTCTCCCAGTGGACGGAATATAACGTTGAAGATGGGGTCCGGCAGATCCTTGTTTTTTCCATTAGAAACCCGCGCGTATGCGCTCTCGGCGTTTGCATGTTAACTATCACATTATTTTACATCGCTTCCATCTGTATAGACTTTTGTACCCCCTCTCACGTGCCTTAACCCTTCACTTGCTGAAAACAAGTAGTGCAAGTGGTTATAGTAAACGACGTTTAAAGTCAATTCACTTTGAAAATTGACCATCTCAAGTAAGCCTTGATCATCAAAACTGACTTGTGGTAATCCAAATTGACCACAAGGTTCATATCGCTAAATTCCACTAACTATAACATGTGAGCCGGTTTGGATAAAATACATAGTTTTGTTGACAATTTCGTGAAAAAGCTTATCTTTTGAGTACCTTCAAGTGGTTAAGTGTTTCTGAACATTCCCGACATTGAAAAGTACGTCAACAAATAAGAGAGATGACAGACTTAAAGCGATCGACATACTCGCTAAAATTTGCAATAAGAGTAGTGATTCGTAATTTGCTATAGTATGTGCGGCCGTATCCGTAGCTCCAAGCCTCCCAATGTATATCGGAGAGCATAAAGCTGGATCATGCTACTCGTGCAGTAATATGCTTGAGGCTGTTTAGCCATAGAGAGGCAAAAAGAAGGGCAAAACATCCAACTGCAAATTATCTTTCTATCTACTCTCTCCCTCTTTCTTAATAAATGTTACACACACAAACAAATTACATGATGTCTACTAACAATCATTTTCATTAAATACGTCTGATGTTTTTAGTTGCAATTATCTTTGGAAAATACCGTTGGGATAAAACAAAGCATCATTTCGGTAACCTTTGTTATTATTACCGTTATGAAATCTAGGTTTATGGTGGCAGAAAAATGTGTATATAATTAGAATGAATTACAGATGAACACATCTGATATTGTTTATTGGTTTTATTCGTTCCACAAAAATAATTGTTTCAAAACATACCAAAATACCCCATACAAAAAGAAAAGTACAAGATAGTGTTATTGTTTACAATCGGCATTGAATGCAAGTATATTTTAAGGATTTGAAGCCTTTTTATGCAAGCTGCTGCCAATATCCCCTCAAAATAATTTTTATTATTTGAAAATATTAATCGAACAAATAAAATAACATTTTGATATTGTTTTATTCATGGATTTACACGTGGGCCCCTACACTGACAAAGAATTACATACAATACCTCGTGCACAACATTGTACTTTTTAGTGCAAAGGCGGTGTTCAGATTTAGAGTAACTGCTTTGGTGCTCTTTGATCATTTTAACAGAAGCTGGTGTCATTTTAACACCAAATAATCTGATAAGCACCCACGTATGTTATTTTCTAAGATCAAAGACATTGGTGTTATATTGTCCATTGATCTTAGAAACAAGGCGTGTTAACACAAATTGGTATTTAATATAACACTAAAAGTGAGCTCACGACGTCAATAGTATAAATCATAACACCAATATAGCCCATTCCATTTTTCCGGATTCCACATCAGGCGCAACCTTTGCATTACACAACTGGCGTAACTTTTAACACTTTTTCAGTGTGATGAAAACTGCGGCAAGATAAACTTATACCATGGACGCTTAAAGTGAGTCGGTAATGCTGATATAAATCTTTAAATGAATCCAGCTTACTTTACCATCCAATACAAGTTTACTGGCTGGTGCATTTTAATTACACATACTCCCACCTGTGCAATTAACTCTATTGCACTCTTATTTCTGCTGAGTTAATTTTGATGTAGGCTGTGGCAATCATATAATATGAAAAACAGTAATGCTTAAAAATATCCATGCGTCATTAAAGAAAGAATTTTGTAATCAGATTCAGGGATCCCCGATCCGAATTCAACAACAGCGCTGGAAACGTGAAATTTATGTTTGTCCATTATCAGTGATTATGAAATAGCACAATCTCACGAAAAAGATCCTAACTTGACTTGCGTGAACTAACGGAACAGCTAATGGATGGCATTATTTCCCGCCTGTTTCATAATGGAATGACGTTTTCAGCGGCCGTTGAATTATAATCGGGATCCGATAATAATTATTCTAATTACAAATTTCTTTCCTATGTGACACATTGGGAAGTTGGAGCTTTACCATTCACAGGTATAGTTTACTAGCCAATTACCAATGCAATTCTGCAAAAATCTCGTTTTTAAATTGGGGGCGCTGTTCAAAAATGTGCTATTATTGCTTTAAGTGAAATTGATCAATTCGTGTCACATCACCTACCACTCAATCACACAAAAAAAGAGGATTACTTTATTATTCACTGAAAGTAACCAAGGTTAAATAAATAAATAAACAACAAACAGTATGTCAAAATTGAGTCATATTTTACTGAGTCCGATATTGTATCATCCGTCAGGGCAAATAAATACACAAAGCTACAAGGTTTAGTTCTATGGGCTGTAGGCATGTAAGTCAAATTGCGTCACATTTGACCTGAATTTCGTGTGTTATGGAATCACAAAATACTTCAAATTGCTCATAATAATTATAATCAAGATTTCACATCATCTCTACAGACTTACAGACCTCAGAACTCAAAATCAAGAGTTTAATCATGTCATATTTGACTCAGAAAAAATATTTTGTTAGACTACCACCTTCATGTAACGACTTCAGCCATCCAAATTACTTTATCAAATCGATGATAATTACTAAGGCACGGCTTCCAAACTCACCCGCCGGTTACCGAGCGGTTCATAGCGGTAGAGTCGTGTTTCATTGTTTCAAACAATAGAAACCACGTTCAGCCGGGCGTAACCATCGACCAGCCGGTGGTTGAATTTGAAGTCACCCCTTAGTTGCTTTAATGATAATATTTCTAAGTGTCGCTATGTAGCTTCCAAACAACAACTGTCTCTTAAATACAAACAAAAACAAAATCTAAATAAACAAAACTACTTCATATTTTGTAAATAAAAGAAACATGTAAAAAGAGATGATAATATATCACATTCTGGGATTACTATGAGGATAATAAAAAAACAGATGTTTACGAATCAGAACTTATTAATATACTGCCCTCTGTTGTCATCAAACTGCCGCTTTATCATAGAACAACGTGAAGACGTTGAATTTATTTGTTATCATTTCATTATTTTGAGCTATTATTGTAATTGCAAGGCGTGCTGGAGGCGAAGACGAGACAATTACACAACCAAGAAACTAGATGTACGCGGATGTCAAACTCGACTGGAGATAACATGGTTCCAAATTAAAAATGCAAATTTGCACAATTATAATTTTCATAACAATAGTCGAATCCATATGCATTGTGCATTTAAATGAGTCCAAAACATGCCTGATCTTGATTCCGTTGTTTTAGAATGGCTTCAGGTAGTTAAGAGCGCATCTTAAAACCACTTACTTTTGCGTGCGCCGTCCACTGGACATTCTGTGGTGTGCCAAGTGATAAAGAGAGACGAAGGAAAGAAAAAAAGAGATGACAAAGTAAAGAACGGACATACCACTGGCGGGCGGCGGGCGAAGAAATTGATGGCATGATGAAGTACATACGAAAGCGTGCGTATGCAAGTTGTCAATGGCATGCTATCATGTCATGTGTTATTCAGTGGCCCCTTTACGTCTACTCAACCTCTCTCTGCTGTATAATACTATTGCAAAGGGTCAATACCTCAATGCGTGCAATTAGTATACGTTGAGGCAATCCTTTTTTCTGCGCTAGCTGCCAAGTCAAAAGCTTCCACTTGAGATGGGTCGCCGTGGCAAGAGTACCATTTCACCGACCCCTATCAGTCAGCCAACCTGGTTTTTGGAAATAAGGCTATCACCTAGGTTCTCTAACCGTTAACTTACAGTGTTATCTTCTCCCGATTTTAAGGAAAGCCTCGCAGATGAATTAACAACTGAGAGAATCGTTAGTTTTCTAAATATCACGATTTCCTATCGATCAGGATAATTTTTTAATTTGATTTGGACTTACATGCTGTATAAACTGACACTTAATGCAATAATGTTGACTTTTTCATGGACAGGAAAGGACAGCGTAATGTCTGTGTTAGCTCAGTGCAAAGGTTAAGAGTTGCAAGAGTACATGTGATCAATGGCAAGTATACTCGACAGCCTCTAACGTAAAAACCCTCTGAAATTCACTTTTGGTGTTCGACGTGATAGAATGACGCACTGGTACAAGGTCATCTTAAATTCTAATGTGCTAGTCTGCTGTTTTCCTAAACTAAGATAAATAGTCATTTTTACATACTCTTTTTATTTTCCGATTTACAAATGCATATACTATACTGCTCTTTTAACTCATCGTAGGTTTGCAAGATCATTCCGCCGGTCATTCCGATTGTAGAATCCATCCATTATTCAATGTATGAAAAAAGTTTATATTCGAAAATAATTTCAAACACATAAACCTGTGAATTACTACGTTGATGTCATTTCAATTTATTATTTCACTGCAGTTGGCATTAAAAAGTAAGATAGATTACGATTTCCTCATGTTCACAGTTCAAACAACTAACATAATGATGGCACCATTTACCCGTAGAAATACAGAAACTTGATGTTTTTTTCACAATGGTTTTCAGTAATGAATTAGATATTTCATAAAAGTAATCATGTATTTTTTTTATATACAGGCACCTAATTGACGACATACAGGAACGTAAGTCCCTTTAATAACGTGTTCAAAGAGCGAAGTGTACAGGACCTTTATATGGTTTGAATGCATTCTTCACTTGGCTTGGTTTGAGAATCATGATGCGCCATAGATGTGCACAGACCAGATGATGTTGAAGTGAATTTCGATATCAATTAGTTCACACTTGATATGTAAATAAGAGCCATTTTTCACGTTAGAGTAATTGCATGTTTTTTGGGAAAACACCTGTATTCTGCTGAAGAGGGCCCGGTCTCATGTTTGGCCCAAATACACTCTTTGAACATACTCCTGATGGGTCGGCATGGGACTTCTACGCAAGCATATATTTCACTCCTCTGGAGAGACCCATTTATCTTCTATCGAATCAGGTTTCATATGTTCAAAACAACAACAATCTCATTTCATAACAAAATCCAAATTTGAAGGAACAACATAAAAGGTAGTAGAAGTATTAGGTAGTAGTAGTAGTATTAGTAGTAGGTAGTAGTAATAAGTAGGAGTATGTAGTAGTAGTAGTAGGAGTAGTATAGTAGTATATTAGTAGTATAGTAGTAGTAGTAGTATTAGTAGTAGTAGTAGTAGTAGTAGAATTAGCATGCAGTATTTGTTGTTTGTTGTTGTTGTTCACAGAGAAAAATAATTACCAAGAACACAAGAAAAATATACAAACTAACTTATGTAAAATTATCCAAATCATTTAGGACTCCTTAACAAATCAAGGGTTAGTGGTTTTGGTTACAAAGTCATAAGAATTTTACAGTTATATACCTAATGATGGTGAAGTTCTATGCTATGTATTCTTTTCTGTGTGTTGGTGCTGTTGTTTTTTAGTGGTATCAGGGAGTGGGCACTGAAAAAACACCAAACCGGGATATAAACATAACATTCACATAGCATAGCACCTTGACAAGAATCAAACGGAATTACACTTTTTGTGCAGTGATTTGATACAAATGGGTGTTAACCTATACGATTGTGTTAACACCATTTTAACACGCACAAATGGTTGTGTAAATACATACTTTGTGATATTGACACATTGGTAAAATAACACCAAAGGTACGAGGATCCAACAACCTATTGATTTAAATTATAACACCAAGTCTTCTTTTTTGTTGTCATACTACGGTGTCACATAAGGTAGTCCTCATGTAAGTTGTTAAATTATGTCTATATTTGGATTTCGTACTAGTAGTTGGTGGTCCTGTATATATAGTGGTATTTGTATATTGTGGTTGGTGTGCATGTTTGATATATCATAGTCGAATGAGTTAATCGTTTTTGCAATAATTGTTGATATCCTACTAGCGTCCCATAAAGACGCCGCATTCATGACCACGCGCTGACATTCTAAAAACAGGTATGTTTAACACCTCATTCTTCTTGTTCATCCTGAGAATCGCGCATTCATCACATTCTACTTGTAAAAACATGGCCTAGAGTTTTAAAAACCTTGCGTGTTGAAGGTAATGACAGTGCAAACATTGTGAAGTGAGTAAACTTTGATTCCATTTTTTTTTGGTGTGTGGTGGTGGTGTTGGTGGTGTTTGGGGTTGTGTTTGTGTTTTTTAGTTGTGGTGGTTGGTTGTAGTGTTGGTGGGGCTTCTTCGGTGGTGGTGTTGGTGGGTCGTGTAGCTAAATCTGATGATTGCATATGTATAGAATCCTGCAGCTGCAGAAGTAATCTTGTAATGGCTGAACTTTGAATTTCAGTTTTGGTTACTTGTTTTGTGCACCGACTTTCTTTATATTACCATTGTGGTTGTGGCATTACCGAGTATCAATCAGTAAATGTAGTCATGCATATTGCTTCTTTTCTACTCCCTCTTCCTTTTGTATCTCCCGATATCTGAGTGTCTATCATTCGAATTTTAATTTGACATTTTTAATTTCATCACGTTTATTTTATCTTAGTGGAACGAATTGGTTTGCTTGTTTATACTTTCTTTGTAAATAATATCTTCAAGGCTACCAAATTTATTAGTTAGCACGTAGTCTATCTAATATTCTGTTTCTCTCTCTCTCTCTAAAGGTAAACTTCCCTACACGGCAAAGCAATTTTTCAAACACATTGATTACAACAAATAGCCCATGAAAATAAAATGCAAACCAAGTACTTGAAGTGCAATAACACGAAGGCTCACGATTTAAAATTCAATCCACATAAGACCATGGAAATTGACCAGCAAGCTTATACAACAGACGGTTATTTGTGATCCGAAGCGCATCACCAATCGAGACATAGAATTGTCCGTAATGTCATGTCATTGCTTGTATGACTATGTTATGTTTGGCCTCTCATTTCGTGTATTACATCTCGCAAGCCTTATACGCACTTTTCCTAGTACGCTCAACCCGTAACCAGAAAGGTCTATACGGAGGCCCGCAGTTTCGACTTTCGCTTTTCATTTCCTACCGTATTTATTTTGCCCACCTTTTCTACATCACGGTGGGTCATTTGATATAGTTAGGTGTTCTTCGCACCGATCCATGTCTTTTATCAGACCAAAACCTAACACTCTCTTTTAAGTGTTCATAAGGATCTGCCTCGGTTTCAGCCGACGCCCTTAACGTTCGCTATAATGTGTCATACTTGGGATATATATATATATATATATATATATATATATATATATATATAATATATATATATATATATATATATATATATATATATATATATATATATATATATATATATATATATATATATATATATATATATATATATATATATATATATATATATATATATATATATATATATATATATATATATATATATATATATATATATATATATATATATATATATATATATATATATATATATATATATATATATATATATATATATATATATATATATATATATATATATATATATATATATATATATATATAATCTATATATATTACCAATGTAATCTTATGTGGACATTTGCTTAAAATTTGACAATCCGTGACACACTTTCATATCACGATCTTTCCAGAAGAAGGTAGGTGTTTGGGATATACACTTATTACTTTTTAACACCTTATATAGGTACACAAATACACAGGCATAACGGGAGGATAGAAAAACAAGCAAAGGCATACATTTTATTCATAGTGAAAGGAATGAAAGACGGATACCAATATTTTCATCATAACAACAGTTTTGTGTAGGTATTATGCATGTGAAACTTTAATTCAATCCATTTAAAACATTCACACTTTAGTTACTTAATATATCCATGATCTTACCATATTGGTCTATGGTCGTGAGCAGAAAACTAATAGCTGTACTTCTATGTTGTTTTTAACAGAATTGGCGAAATCTGTTAACCACCTGCGTACTGAAATACCTCTGTTACAATGCCCGACACTGATGGATGTTTTAACATGTATCTGTGTGAAAAATTCAAATAAGGTAGTTAATTACTATGCAACTATGTCATGCTGAATAGAGGTTGATTTTCTTTTTTATACGAAACCTTAAGTTTATGAAATATATGCATACACTAAAGGTGCTCAATTAGAGCACAATATAGTAGTACGAGGTTTAGTATGAATTACAATTTAGTCCTAGGTTTGGTAGTTTTTGGGGTTTTTTTTTGTATTCATAGTAACGTTTAATATCATAGAAACCTTACACAAAACCAACATCATTTCGAGTGTGAATGAAAATATGGCTATGTGATATGATAGGACGTTAAAGCAGAACGATGATTATGTACTAATTTACATTGCAGATTACTAGTGGATTACTATTTATAGACCGATGTATGTAGATGTGTAGTTGTGTATGTAGGTGGGTAGGGGTGTTATGCATAAATTTATGTGAGTGCATGTATGTATACTTATGCGCGTATGTACTCATATGTGCTTTCGCACGCGAGAACGCACGAGTGTGTGTATCTGTGTGTGTATGTGTGTAAGTGTGTGGGTGAGTGTGAGTGTGCGAGTAGGCAGAGGCGTAAAACTTACAGTCCCCATTCGCTATTTTGAGTCGGGCGGCTGGGGGAACTTACCCCTTCTCCCGGTCGTTAAGCGACTGAGTTGTGTAGATGTGTCTGTGTGTACATATTTATGTATACATGTGTTCGCATCCCCATAGAAAGCGAGGATTCACTACACACATCTTTAGTCATTTTTAGTCGTATAGCTCGGAGAGTGACATTTTCTACATGTATTTAGTGTGATCTCGGTGTTTCTTCAGGTCTTCTGTAACCGTTAAATGATTACATTCAGTATTTATATTGAGCATGCGCAATCAATGATGAAGCTTACTTCTGTTTCCTAATTTCTTAGAGTATCTATGTATCTAAATTTCGATCTCGGTGTTTCTTATTGTCTTGTTTTAAAAGACAAATACGCTGTATCTATCATTAAGCATGCGTTGTCGATGGTAGAGCTTTTCCCCATTTTCTTGTTCCTTTTTTTCTTTTTTGTAATTTTGCTTGAGGCTCTCATGAATTGCCTGTCCTTATCGTCCACTGATGTGTTAAATATGGGTCTCATCAGAGGCAACACACCGCCATCATCTCCATAGAATGCTAACGGCTAAGCACTCAATTTGGTTCGGATTATAATCACGAGAAGCCCTGTGGAAAGATCCCATCTTCAACACTCCACAAACATACACGCACAAAATAGGAATTAGAAACGACCAAATGTAAGGACCATCTTCGCTTATTTGCCCAAATTGTGCTGACATGCTGTTGTTTAATTATAACAAACTATGTGCGTTCCTTAATCCTATCAGCTTGGGCCATTTTACTCATTCGCCTCTTACGTTGACATTCACTTGTTGTTGGGGTCGCAGTATCCGTAATGCATTTCGGGGCTTTTAACAGTGCGACATCTCCCGTCTGCGTAAAGTTCATCCTAACAATTACGATTGGATTTAAAGCTTTCTTAACGATTTGATAATATTTTTTGCTGAAGAGTCAATAGGTTTCATTAATTGCATAATGATAATGTTTTAATCTTATGGAAATTATTTATGAATGACTATTGTTTAAAGATAATGTGGCAAGTGGCTAGTCAATTTATTTGTTTATAGCTTCAATTTTACTTCGTTGCTGGCTGTCCCTTATCCTATCTTTTAGGGTTTAAGATATGCTCGAACTTAGAGTCACTTACCATAATCCGCGTGCTATTTCGGGACCCGTACATATCTTTACCAATGTGGCTATCTACCGTAGACAGCGTGTCATTGTATTCATGTGTTGTCCATAAAAGATAACATGATTGTTATGCTATCTTCCGCAGAGAAGCAGTATGCTCACTTCACGCACAACATAGATAGCATACGATTTACTTTCTAGCTAATGTCGCACGCGCTACCTACCGTAGGTATCTCATCTACTATCTACCGCTAATAAGCGACGAATTATAATAGTATAGTCACATACTATCTATTGCGATAGCATATGATTTTAGTACTACTACTATCTACCTCATATAGTATATGATTGTTTGTCCCGAACTATGTACTGCGAATAGCAAATATTGTAGTCAAATACTGTTTTTACCGAGGTAGCCTTTGTCTCACGATACTATCAACTGCAGCATTATTGCTGCAGATAACATATTTTGTAGTCTTGGAATACTTATTGTCAACTATGATTTTCCCACGTTACTGTAGATAACATTATTGTAGTCACTGTAATAGCAATATTTGATAACATATATTAATTCTATCTACTAGTAAATACTATGATTACGTCACAGATTATCTACTGTAGATGCATATTTCTTTGCAATTAATGTTTTATCTACCTTTTATTGTACGCTTGACTGGCCTTAGATACATTGGTAAATAAACAAATCAGAGGAAAGTCGAGAAGGTCAAACATACTTTGACCAAGTTTTGGTGTCTCTGCAAATCAATTAACCAGTTCTTTGCGAATCAAATATTTTGTTATTATAGTGTCATTTTTGCTTCCTATATACAATCGTCAGGTAGACCCTTCATGTGACCGTACGGTTGAGTAATCACATTTTGCTGAAAATAATAGATTAGGGTGTGGAGAATAAGAATCTTGCAGGGTGCCACCTGGGCCATGCCTTGGGCGTTTGTTGATAAATCCAAGATGGCGTCGCCCTAATAAATGAATAATTATCTTTCAACCTTATATTATCAAACTATGGAGTTACTAGCTATACTATAGGATCCAAATGAACAAGTGTAGGCCTAACATTAGTCATACTTCAAATTAAAATGGAAGCCAAATCCATAATTTAAAATATGCCCCTTTAAAAAACAACAAATACCTGGGATGACTGCCGACTCACGATACCAAAGGTTGTTGGTTTCGAGCCCCGCTGTGTCCAATGTGTTGTGCCTTGGGCTAGGCACTTTACCTCACTTGCCTTGTCGACCAAGCGATATTCGGGTAAGCTGTTATGGGGGAAATATTACAATCTACGTGCTGATATGCAGGTGCGCTTGGCCGCTGCCGGCCTGAGGGGAAGCGAAATGATTGTGACGATTCCCGAAGGCAGCGTAATAATAATAGGCACCCGCGCTTGTATCCTGTGAAAAGGCGCCTATATAAAATGTCGGCATTATTCTTATTATTATTATTATTATCAAAATAGACATGAAGTACTTATGTTATGTTGTTAGACACAATAAATGTATTTCTGATACTTTTAAAGTTTCATGACGTCAATCAATATGGCCAAAAACAGGTGGAACATCTTCAAAAAGACAACTTGACACAATTTATAAGTATACGATACAGCCTTCAAATCGAATCAATGTGTCAATGCCATTCGAAATGGTTCCCCCTTTGATCCTAAGCAATGTACAACATACATTTCAATTTGTTTTAAAAAAATGCGCCAAAATCGAAATAAATCTGAAAGGGGTGTCAAGTTGTCAAAATACCATAGGAATTACTTTTTTCACAGATTCTTGCACGTCAATTTATAATTTGACCATTTTTTTATAATTTATTTATCGGGATTACCTGGTATCACTTGGTTATGATCATAGGTACATTTCTAATTGTTTCATTGACACAATAATTTATACTTGAAGGTAATATTTAGAAATTTTGTCAAGTATTTTATGAAGATATTCACGTTTTTGGCTGCCATATTTATTGACGTCATGTTACAATTGTAAAAGTATCAGAAATACATTTATTGTGTCTAACAACATAATCTAAGTACTTCATGTTTATATTTTATCACAGGTATTTGCTGTTTTAGGGCATATTTTAAAATTATTAGAGTTGGCTTCCATTTTGAATTTGAAGTATGACTCAATGTTACAAGTGCCATGTTCTTGTTCATTGGGTCCTATAGTATATTTATTAAATCCATAGTTTGATAATATAGGGTCGAATAGATAATTATCACTTATGGCGACGCCATCTTGGATTTCTCAAAACGCCCAAGTTAAGGATGCCCAGGTGGCAACCGGCAGATTCTTATTCTACACACCCTAATCTATCATTTTCAGCAACAAAAATGTGTATATACTCAACTTTACGGTCAGGCCATAACTTGGACCATATCTCTCCGACTAACAGCACTCACATGCTAGAAACATTCTATCACTTCACGCTACCTTGATTTTGAGTTGGGGTCGAAAGCTAGCATTCAAGTGAAGAAGTAAATAAACATAATCACTATCATGGTCATGAAAACGATAATTTCGACCCAAACATACTTGAATCTTATGCCGAAGTTGGTGTGTGTTTTTTTTTTTAAAGTAGATCATATTGCCATAACATGACTAGGTTAGGTAGAGACATTGAAGTTAAGCTTGATGTAGCTGTTTTGAGTAAGTTTGACCTAAATCGATTCCAAAATGCGCAGTGTATTTCTCCTATATACAATCCTTGAAGAGTTTGTTTTTCGGGTGATGCTCTTATGGGAGTGTTATCTACAACATTGCAGTCCTCGCATTTATTGTAAATGACATGTGATTTAATTCACTATCTACTGTAGATAACAGTCTACCAACTTGCTATGGTTGTTTTGTCTTTTCCTCTAAGTATTAAATGTCTTACCAATACCATTATCGACTGTTATCGTGACTGCAAAAATGTGATGTTTAGAATGGCACAATGTTGTTTTCTCATTTTGATTTCAAGGAAAAGTCAAGTTCTGGTCTAGAATTGACACCATTGACCTTAGAATCCACATTAGATGGACTTATTTTATCACTCGTTGATGTTTTAAACATTCCAATTGGTATAATTCATGCCTACAGCTGGTGTAAATTAGCTCTTCATGGGTTAATATTAAAATAGCCAATTGTATTAAAATGGTTATTACAAAATAGACAATTGTTTTTAAATTGTTATTACATAACACACATTGATTTTTTTAAATCTCTTTTGTTTTCAATTTTTTGTCCTGTTAATACGTACTCTTGGAACTCCTTTTGTAGATGCTCGAGTTGCAGGTTTATTTATAGAGCAGGAGCAGAATATCATAGGGTCCTTATTTAGGGAGTTCGTTCATGCCCGACTACATCTAAGGTTTGACACCTTAGTAGTTAGTATGGACCCTATACATCAATGCAAGGTAGTTAGTGGTGTCAAATTGTGGTGTCACTTTTTCAATAGGGCTAATTTAAGTTTACGCAGGGGTCAAACTTTTTAATTACTCCAATCATGTTGAAATGTATGCCATATTGTCCGGCTAATCACAAGGATTCCAAAAATGTATAGTTTGTACCATCTATGACCATTGGTTTTAGAGTTATTGGGTAAAAATGGCTAAAAGTGCAAAAAAAAAAAAAGTCAAACTCAATTTGTACAGGGGTCAACATTGAAAGTTTCTCTGATTGTATTTTAAATGCTTGCAAATTATTGCCTGAGGAATGAGGACTCACAAAAAGTATAGTTTTGATTTTGTTAAATGTTTACTGACCGAGATAAGGTTCCAAGTAAGGTCGATGCCAATTGGATTATGTTGCCCCATAACCTATTTTGTAACATACCATGATAACTATGCATTGCAGATGCTACAAACTATTCCTTATTTTGACACATTAAGCTAGATGAACAATTTGTTTCATTTTTTACCAAAATTGGAGCAACTTCTGATTTTGACCCCTGTACAAATGGAAATTGACCTTTTTTGCACTTTTAGCCATTTTTACCCAATAACTCTAAAACCAATGGTCATAGATGGTACAAACTATACATTTTTGGAATCCTTATGGCTAGACGGACAATATGGCATGCATTTCAACATGATTGGAGTAATTTAAAAGTTTGACCCCCTGTGTAAACTTAAATTGGCCCCTATTGAAAAAGTGATACCACAATTTGACACCACTAACTACCTTGCATTGATGTAGAGGGTCCATACTAACTACCAAAGGTGTCAAAGCTGAGATGTAGTGGGACATGAACGATGATGTTTGACCCAAGTCCTTGCTCCCGCTCTATTAAATGGGTAAGCGGGCGTCTCCTTGGTCAGTATGCACAAAGAGTTAGACCGAGTCTTAAGGTAAACCTGGTCTAAGTGTAATTTAGTCTCACCAGAAAAGGCATTTTCTTCTGCATTGACATGAGGTATTTTGTATTTATTTTGAAAGGTCTAACTTTAAACCTTGTCTAACTTTTTATGCATGCGGACCATGTTTGAAAGGTTGAATGTCCCTATAGAGGTATTTTTGCACTCTGTTTGTTCCATTCTTTTTTCTGGCATTTTATCTCACTTTCTTTATTTTTGAATCTATTTTTAATGCCAGTGATGAAGTGTAATAAATAAACTATAACAAATAGCGTGCCAAAGAGTGTGGATTCTAAAACTCTAAAAAATTCTAAAAATAATAATTAAAACCGGCCTTATAAAAACTATTTCTTAAAAGTCAGCATTGCTGGTGTAACTTTGAAATATGAGTATAGGTCATGACATGTGTACTTTAATTCTTTCTAAACCAATTGTACATGCAATTGTGAATATTCGTCTTGGCTAATGGATTACTAGTATATAAATGTCGATCCAATTATGCTAGTCCAGTAATTCCAGTAATTAAACATTTTTAGGTATTGATTATCAGGTAACAAAATGTTTACAACTTCCTCGCATCACAAATTTCTCCGTTGAGTAGTCTAAAGAAAGCATGATGCTAACTATCATTTTTTCTATTGGTTTTCCTACTGACACTGTAAGGTTTTCTAGACATGAAATACAAGTTTCTTTTAGTAAAGTGGTATTTGCCAAGATTATTTAAGTGGGGTTTTTTTTAAAGAGCTGATGTGGTAATTCTCATTTGTCCTGTATTTTTTTCATCAACAGTCCATACCATGCTCCAACACAAAAACCGATTTTGTACAACTTCCTGAAGAGTTTTATTGCAATTAATAAGGGCCCCTTTCCTTGTCTTCTTGTGTTGCAAGCTCCAAAGCTTTACCATCCGTTTTGTCTGTTTAATGTAGCACATGCATACCGTTTCAATCCATACACCCTGACACCAAAAGCAATGTTCCCGATTTATTTCCTGAACAGAAGTTGTTTGAATGCAGCATGTTGTCGATGCTGAAAGTGAAATATGCAGTATCTGAATGAAGGTCGACAGATTGCAGCAGCTTTGAACTCCATAAAAAAAGGCTCCTGAGTTTGATGCATTGTGTTTGAGAGGAGGACAAAGTCATCAGCAAAGTGAGTTTTGAGCTCTTAAACATGTCTTCCTCCTGTAACGGGTTTGATTAAGCAAAACACAGAAGATTGTTTTAGGCAATACATGCAGTTGTTTTAATGGCATATACAACGCCACGCACGCTACGACGGCACGACTACACACTACTACTACTAATACTAATACTAAGACTACTACTAATACTACCACCACTACTGACTACCCCACACTACCACTGGCCACTGCTACTGCTACTCTACTGCTGCTGCTTACTCTGCTACTGTTAACTGCTACTGCTACTCTGTTTACTGCTCCTGCTGCTGGCACTAATACAACAACTACTACTAACCATATTTAAAAACGCTTTAGAACTAAAACAAACACAAAGCTTTTTACACATAT
Organism: Ophioderma brevispina; assembly: GCA_023653785.1. Classification (NCBI taxonomy): domain Eukaryota; kingdom Metazoa; phylum Echinodermata; class Ophiuroidea; order Amphilepidida; family Ophiodermatidae; genus Ophioderma; species Ophioderma brevispina. The sequence goes on along the minus strand of JAMKCH010084933.1, from coordinate 7,035 downwards.
TTAACACGAAGAAAATGCATAAGAAAACATCGCACAGAAAAAAAATAATACAAAGATAAAATTGAAATACAAAATTATACAAATATTCCTACAAGCCCGATGACAAGACAAATAGGCATGTCCCCTTAACGAATCTCTCTGGATGAAAATGCATCAGTTGCCATTAAAAATCGGACGACGTTTAGAATTTACATAACTTGTTATACATAGTAAGTTAGACGCTTTTCCTAACTGGAGGCCCCTCGCTAATTCTTGAAACATGCAGGAGGTTAATTCCATACCTTTGCCACCCAATTGAATACAGGTGGCCCTTTGCTTGGTTCTTAACCATCTAACGACCTGATGAAATGTTATATGTGGTTCGAGATTTGTTTTGTAGTAACTTATTTTTTACTGTCACGATGTTGTAATCGGCTTGCTTGTATCGGCGTTACAACAAATGCTTCGGTATGTTCACCTACCTAATATGAGTGCGATCTCGTCCAATTTGTAAAGTAGTCACGCATCTCTAAGTAGATAATATGATTATGAATGTACACACCATACAATCTCCAGATAGCAATAGAATTGTTCCCGATTTGTACATATAGCGTTGTATGCAACATGCAGGTTTACGTTTATCTAGCAAATAATATTATAGCATCTACCGTAAAACAACACTTTGGGTCATACTGATTATTACGGTCAGATAATATGTTATCACTCTCAAGATCGCTAAGGATTGTACTCACGTATACTACGTACTGACTAACTACAATGGTTCACTAATAAATACAATAATTTCCACCAGCGGCCACACTTTTGAATAAAACACTGAAGGACATGTTAATTTGTTGGGTTATTCTCTGAAATCGTAATTAAAACCCACAGAGTAGTCTTTACGATGTAACTAATCACTTTCCCTGTAGGACCCATTTTAACAACCAACGTGACTTTCGAACGCTAATAATTACAAGAACTGCATTGTGGTCTCAAAGTTGTCAAATCTATTTTGAGTAGGCACGGCGCGTGGTGACCACATCCTGGTTTGATCTACTCCACGGTCTTTAGGCACTTGTACAGTTGGGAAAACAGGTCATTGCTATGTCTTTAATTTCAGTTTCTACACCCATCATCTCATGTTCATCTTCTCTCATCCATCAATCTGTTTACAAGCTGTCTTCGACTTGGAATGGCGATTGGTGTGTTGAGCGCTTTATTCCCGGTAACACTCCCTCTCCAACTGCAACAAACATCATGACATTGCGTTACACTCTCCCAGCAGTCCAGGAATTTTAAGGAGGACCTGAATTTCCTTAACCACTTAGACTGAGAAGTATTTCAAAGCCATCCCTTCCTTCGCGGTTTCTCTAATTAGTTAGGCTTGGGAAGAAAGCTCCTCGATGATAGACGGCAGGTACTATATATATATGATTTTGCATTGTGTCTCATTTGATGAAAAGACGTCTGATTGGATGTTTTTGTTCATCACATGGTCCAATCTTCACAGCACTGGTGTTATTTTGACTCTTATCTCCTATCCAGTTACTTTCCGGTAGCATATGTCATCTTCAGTCTTGAAGCCCAATTTAGAATAGATTCTTATTCCTATTGGCTCGGGTGGAGATGTGCCAGAAGAAATTCCTGGTACTTTTCGATGGACGATCTCCTGTGAGACCACGTCGTAGTCTCCAATTGTAGCCCCCCCTCCGACATTCCTCGGAAGGTATATCAGTAGTGGTTTGGGCAAAGGTATCCACTAAACACCCATGTGCACCATAGCAGCATCTACCTTTTTCCATGCTCTATAGGATAGCAGCATCTGCTCCCCTCATAGTCTTTCACCAGGGATGTAATGCCCCCCTCTCTTTTCTTGTTTGAACATTATTTTTGATCTTATCGCGGTTTTTACCTTCACAACGCATTGCAACACAACTCGTGCATTTTCGTGGGCAGACTCTAGTCCACCGTTTGTTCCTTTCTCTTTGAAATCGCCCTACACAAATATTGGTTTAAGCATCCTCCACAGAGTGTTTCCAGGATATGGTCACTCAAAAACTGCATGCATTTGAGTTGAGTATAGTAAGAAACTCAACCTGCAGTGCTTTAATTTTCTCTTACAAGTTCTGCCACATTTTAAGGTTTTGTAATTTTCGTGCCTGGTGACTTGCATTTTCATCAGCAATATTCTCGGAAGCGGTAAACCTCATTGTGGTCTGGTGGGTAAAATAAAATTTCTTTCCCATCTACATCCTCTAAGCTGTGTATTGAAAGGCAATTAACGATGCGACGTTCTTTCACGAAATGGGACTGGTTTTGTTTCCTTTTGGAAAGAATTTGCCTGTTTTGAAGATTTCGCCTTCATTGTACTGGTTGCATTTCGAAATGTGTCCAACCAGGTGTAGGAAAAATGTCGCATGAATAGGACACTAATGCTATTATTGTAAGGATATCAACCTAGATATTTTTGGAGTTTGCTTTCAAATCTGTTTGTATGTTTTAGGCTGGTAATCTATATTGTGATTCTTCTTGAGCAGATCTAAAATTAGGTTGAACCCAAGCAAAGAAGAGTACGACTGAGGGCATCTTTGTAAACAGGAGCAATTAAGTTAGATGAACCAATCAATGGTCTACTTTTATGATCCATGTATTTTTTTTTTTTTGTCAAGGCTAATTAAGGCATTTATTAAAGCAGCACCCCCCTGGCACATTTTCACAAAAAATATGAACTTTTCGTCAATTTGCTCTCAAATGATCAGTCTAGGTTATTGGAAAACAGAGATTACTTTACACATAAAAATAACATACTCAAACAACAGATAGGGAGGGGTGGTATAAATCAGAGGTTAAAGAACATATTGGTAATTTGTAGGCAAGTTTTAAGTTTTCCCGTAACTTTAATCAACAAATGTGCATATTACAAGAATATCATAGACTCGTATTCTCACTGAAATATTAAAACCACAAAGGTTACAGGACCCGTCCAAGAAAAAAAACAGAGTGCATTGCGTGGGAAAACAATGCATACGGCGTGCGTTTATTGGGTTAAACGCAATTTCCGTGTCTTCTGAATTAAGGTCGCCGGCGACATTTTAATATAAAATCGTTTGTTTACCCATAAGGATGTTGATTGGTCTTAATCTTCAGGTGAGGACTTTTGTATATAAAGGCTTTACAACCATGCAAAAAATATCGATTTCTGAAAATTCTTGAGGGCGCACTTTATTTTTCAAAAAAATTGTTGCCAGTGTCTATTTAGCACAGTTGAACTCAAGTAGAAACGCTGAGACGGGGACTGGCGCCAAGATAGTAATTAACATCCCTTTTGAAGCTCTGCAAGTCAAGGTTTTTTGATTGCTACATGAGCCGGAAAAGGGAATTCCATAAGCCTGAAAGAATGAAGGAAAGAAAATATTTCTGTGGAGGCTAATTTGGACTGGGATTTTCACAGCAAGGTTATAAGACTAGACTGAGCGCACAATAGGCGAGGGTAAAATAAGAGCAGCTAAGGTAGCAGTTGGCTAAGGAGATCGGGTGCTTGACCTCTAAGAATCAATAATAACCAGTTTTTTTTATATATCGCTTAATCACCGTAAAGGTGCTGTTGCCAATTATTCATTACGCACCTTAGGAAACAAAAGACATTCCTTCTTACAAGCGCACATGAGATTATTAATATTCCCCTAACAAGCTCCCAGATCGCGGGGTCGACGATGCAATTGGGATCCAGGATCGTGGCCCAGGTCACTCACAAAAACACCATTGACCCACAACGGGACGCTAAGGATCCACGGTTCTCCCGTAGATAGTACCCTGTATACATCTACAGTAGATAGAAATGACTTGACTCCCCCATAGACTATCTACCGTAGATAGCATATTGATTGCATCCACGTATACTATCTACCGTAGATAACATATGACTGTATTCACGTATACTATCTACTTCAGGTAAATACCGATTCGAGAAACCATGAGATTGCAGTAACATATACTTTCAATACCAGGACAGCCTTATAATGAACCCACATGTATACCAATTATCATTATATAAATTATTATAATATACAACTTATTTATAATGTGTGATTGTATCCACTGTTATACTATCTTAACGTAAGTAGCGATGATGCATCTACGTATTAGCTCTTTGCTCTCATCTTTAATCTTCCACACCATTGTCCCTTCTATTATCTCGGTAGATAGCATATGATTTGATCCAAATTATAAAATCCGCTATGGCAAGCAATAAAAATGCTTATCTACGGTAGATCTGGCACGGTGTAAATATAACTGTTAAAAAAGTTTTAAAACTGTTGGCAATCCCAGCGCCAGTTACACGACTTTTTTTTATGGTCATTTTAACAGTGTAGATAGTAACCGGTAATACGATCATTGCTCCTCAGGGGAGAGCCTATCAAATCATATACGGATCTCTATGGATATAGTTTACGTTGAGGCATGCATAAGCATCTACGGTAGCTGGTATACGTGAATACGTCCATATGCTCTCAAACGGTAGATAGTAATACTGTGGATACAATCATATGCTATCTAAGGTAATAGTATACTGGATACAACACAGCGATCTACGGTATAGTATCACACCCGCCCATATGCTATCACGGTATTTAGGATAAAATTATTGCTAGCTATGGTATACGGTATACGTGGATACAATCATATGCTATTTATGGTAGATAGAAAAATACGTGAATAAAATCATATGCTATCTATGGCCGTATTATAATTGGATCAATCATATGCTATCTACGAGATAATATACGTAGATGCAATCATATCAATGCTTAGCTAGGTCTATAGTAATACGTGGATAACATCACAATGTATAAATAGTATGTTATAAAATAATAATAATATTTATAATAATGCTAATTGGTAGACAGGTTGTTCACTATAGGCGTCATGGTATTGAAGTAATAATGTTTACTGCAATTATGTATCTCGAATATGTAGTAACCGAGTAGAATAGTATACGTGAATACAGTCATATGTTATCTACGGTAAGATGTAAACGTGATGCAATCGATATGCTATCTACGTAGTCAGTATATGGGGCTCAATCCTTTGCATCTACTGTATTAGTTACGAGGGTACTATCTACGGACTCGTGATCGATTCGACGGAGCCCCGTTTTGGTCAATGTGATTGTGACCCTGGGCAAGATACTTGAATCACACTTGCATCGGTCGACCCAAGCTAAATCGGGGCGCTTTATGGGGTAATATTATAATCTTCATGTGCGCTTGAAAGGATGTCTTTGATTTCCTGAAGGTGGCGTACTGATAATTGGCAACAGCACCGTTTACGGTGATTAAGCGATATATAAAAACCTGGTTATTATTATTATTAGGTAAAGCCCCCGATCATCCTTTATCCAACTTCTACCTGAGCCTGCTCTTAGTTGACCCCTCCTTAGGCCTCTCAGTCTAGTCTTAGAGACTTGGCTGTGAAATCCCCAGGTCCAAATTACCTCCAACAAGAAGATAATTTCTTCCATTCCTTTGCAGGCTTAATTGAATTGCCCTTCCGGCTCATGTAGCATCAAACCTGGACTTGCAAGAGCTTCAAAAGGGATGTTAATTACTCTCTTGCGCCAGTCCTTCCGTTTCTACTTAGTTAACTGCTGCTAAGAGACCTGGCACATTTGGAAAAATAGTTCGCCCTCAAGATTTTTCAAAATGAGTATATTTTGCAGGTTGTAAAGCCTTTATATATACTAAAGCCCTCACCTGAAATAATTAAGACCAAATCCACACCTTATTGGTAAACAGAACGATTTTAATAATTAATAATGTCGCCGGCGACATTTAATTCAGCATACGACGAAAATGGCGTTAACACAAGAAAACGCACTCCGTATGCAAATGTTTCCCCACGCAATGCACTCTGGTTTGGGAACGGGTCTGTAACTTTGTGGTTTTAAATAACAGTGAGTACGAGTCTATGATATTCTTTTAATATTCACATTTGTTGATTAAGTTCGGAAAACTTAAAACTTAGGCTACAAATTACCTAGAATGTCTTTAACCTCTGCTTATATACAACATCCTATCTGTTTTTGAGTAAATGATTTTTTATGTGTAAAAGTATCTCTGTTTTCCAACATAACCTAGACTGCATTTGAAGCAAATTGAGAAAATTCCCATTTTGTGAAATGTGCCAGTGGCGCTTCTGCTTTTATGCTTAATTAGCCTTGACACAAAAAAAAATACATGGATCATACAAGTAGACCATTGATTGGTTCCTACTTAATTGCTGTTTACAAAGATGCCCTCAGTCGTACTCTTCTTGATTGTGGTTCCACCTAATTTTAGATCTGCTCAAGAAAGAAACAAAATATAGATTACCAGCTAAACATACAACAGAGATTGAACAACCTCAAAAAGATCTAGGTTGATATCCCTTACATAAAAATACATTAGTGTTCCTATTAATGGCAGAATTTTCTCCACCGGGGGTTGACACATTCTGAATGAACAGTACAATGAAGGCGAAATCTTCAAAACAAAGCAAGTCTTTCCAAAAGAACAAAAACCAGTCCCCATGCGTGAAGAACGTCAGCATCCGATCGTACATGCCTTTCATCCACACTAGGGAATTCCTGGGAAAGAAACTTTAATTTTACTACCCACCAACCACATAGGTTGACCGCTTCCCGAAATATATGCTGAAACTGACAAGGCACCAGGCACGGAAAAAAACCCAATACAAAACCTCAATGTGGGCAGAACTTGTAAGAGAAAATAGAAACTGCAGTTTGACGTTTCTTTCTTACTATACTCACCTCAAATGCCTGCCAGTTTTATGAAGTCCATATCCTGAAACACTCTGTGGATGCTGAAACCCAAGTTTTGTATGGCGTATATTCAAAGAGAAAGGAACAAACGGTGGACTAGAGTCTTCCGAAACTGCACGAGTTGTGTTGCATGCGGTTGTGCAGGGGTAAAAACAGCGATATACAAAATAATGTTTCAAACAGAACAGAGAGGGGCAATACATCCTGGTGACAAGAATATGTCAGTGGGAGCAGAA